>BQNB010095962.1:0-16554 GCA_026074375.1 Tanacetum coccineum
TTATTAAAACTGAAAGTATTACAACCAAAACTTAAAAAATAAACTGAGTACAACAATTTTAAAGCAAACTTAATTAAATTTTTTAACTACAAAAGTAAAAACAGGGATGTTTTGATCGGCTTGTTCTCTTCTCTTTTATAGAGGTCCTCTGCCTTCTCTTGGACTTGGGTTTTGTGTTGGGCTTTTGGGCTTGTATTGGGCCCAATTGAGTGTGTCTGGGCCCAATAAGGTTTAGGCTTATGTTATTGGGCTTTTTGAGGCCCAATAAGGTCCAGGTGGGTTTTGTGTGTACAATGGCTGAGATTGGCTGTAACTGGGCTAGGATTGGGCCTTCAAAGTCTTCACAGTCTTTGTCAATTGCACACAAATGGGCTGTTGAAATTGATTGAGGGCCCATTTGGTCTTCACAGTCTTCATAGTTATACTATTGGGCTTTCCCGGCCCATCAGATGGGTTAAGATTGCGTCCAATAGTATTCTTCAGTTCCGGCTCCGGTTTGACTGCTGATTCTTCAGTATTGACTCTGACTTTGGCATTTTTGGACTTTGGCCTTGATTTTGCACAGTCTTTTCCATTCCATGCTCAGTTTTGTCATTTTGGCTTAGTTTTCTGCCTTTTTGTTGATATCCACTTCCTGCACAATACAAATGCAAAACAAACATATATTTGGCAGTTTTTGTCTGTTTTTGGTCATTTAAGCTCGTTTTTAGAGGTAAAAGATATGTGTAATTAAGCACTTATCATTACTCTACATTTATTATCACATATTTTACCTACACTTAGCAAGTTAAATCTTAAGTTATCTACATGTTCTACATTATCTAGATTGAGAGAGTCATTATAAATCGTACCTTTGCCAATGATGTTACCGCGAAGATTTCTACCAAAAATGACGTTACCTCTATTTTATGCCTTGTAGATTGAGAATAGCTTACAGTTACCCGTCATGTGTTTAGAGCATCCACTGTCTTTTATCCACTCATCGGGTTCCAAGTCGACTCTAAGGCATATCTATTTATATAAGACAACAACTCAAACATTTGGTCCCCAATATCGCATGGGTCCAAAATTGTTAGTGCTAAACATCCCTAGCATTTGATGCATTTGATTGGGATATGGAAATGGAAGACATATTTCCCATGGCATGTAACTTTGAGGTTGAAAGTTATTCCTAGTTACGGAAAAACCATGAGGTTGGTTTTGTCGACGAACATTTCTTTTTGGTTTTCGGTGTCTTAGAGCGAGGATAATGATTATTGACTTTTCTAGGTGGTGGAGTTTTTGACCTAAAATTTGGTTTATGAAATCCAACTCCGGGTTTTGACGATAGTTTATAAAATTGTTTAACTTCATTATCACTAGCAACGGGAATTTTAACATTGTTTACCATTATATGTTTTGGTCTAGGGCCTAAAAAGGATTTTTGAAAAGAAACAGATTTTTCAGATTCTGGTGAACAGACAGGTGGTCCCTTAATTGCTTTGGGGGCCGTCTGTACTTTATGGGGGCCGCCCTTAGTATTTGGGGGACCATCATTAGAAGGCTTTACATTCTGAGATTTCACAAATTTGATTTTCTTAGACCTACTAGTTGATGCTTCAAATGAGTTAAACCCTAAACCCAATTTATCTCTGGGAGGGTTCTTGATTACTCAACATTTCATTTAAAAAATGTGTTTTCTTTTCAAATTTAGTTAGCTTAAGAGCTTCCTCTTTACGTTTTTCGTTGTCGATTTTAAGTGACTAACAATTTGTAAATTCAAGATCAACTCCCTTGTTTTTCTCGAGTGTAGACAATTTTAATTTTAGTTCACTAAGTTCATTTTCTAAACTATTTCTAATAGCTTTTAGCCGTTTGTTCTGAGTGATTATTTTTAGACTCGTCTTGCATAAATTATCATATTCAATATCTAAAGTAAAATAATCTATTGATGAATTTTCATCACTAAAGTAAGAGGAATCGGAACATACCTCATTTGATGCTTGAGCCGCAAGACATGTTTCGTCTTTATCCTTTTCATCATCTTCTTCACTGCTATCACTCCAAGAACCTCTGACGAATGATCTTTGGTTCTTGTCCTTCGGTGGTTTTAGACATTCTCCAATAAGATGATTTGGGTCTCCGCATCTAAAATACTTCCTTTCACTTTTGCCTATCTTGTCATCTCGGCTTCTTTGAAAGGTCTTTTTGTCGTTCCTAGGTTGTCTGATATGTGTGAAAACAAATATCCATTTTATATCAAAATAGACCCTAAAAAGACTAAAACTGTGCTTTAAATACTTGAATATTGCTTGTTTTGTCTTTCTTATTGTGTAGGTACGGATAAAGCAAAAAACCACAAGAAAACGGTTAAAACCGGGCAAACACGAACACAAGAACAGAAGAGCACGCAAAAAGCCGGGAGGAAGCTATCGAAGTCAAACCCTGGTCAACCCTCAGTCAACCTTTGGTCAAACAAAGTCAAACCAAAAAAAAAATCCAAAAGTTACAATTCAGTCCCTCAATAAATCCAAAATTACAAAAGTAGTCCCTAATCCCTAAATGTTAACACCCATTAACATTTATAAAACTAAAGTTAAAACAATTGTTAAAGTCCAAAACCAATACCCGGCCCAAGGCCCATTTCCCTTTATAACCCGAAGTCAAACAAAACACTCCCGGGTCAAACACACTCAAACGCACCCTTATAGTAAAAAAGAGCGGGAAAAGTCGGTGTTACTATTCACCGTCTCTCCCAATTTAACCTCTCAGTCAAACCATGGGGCTTTTGCTAATTAAGGGTTAATAAAGACAATTCAAGTAAAGGAGTACATGCTGGCAGGATAAAATGTCATTAACAAGCCCTCATTGGCTAAGACCCAAAAAGGAATGACACGTTGGATTGAAGGAAGCACAAAGGAAATGGCAATTTACACTTGATATACTCTCAAAAGAAGCACGAGCTGTTTCTATCACGGATTGCCAAGCTGGCAATCCGTGTGAGTTATAGTGATCCAACGGCCAAGAATGAATTACCAATCATTGAAAGATTGTACGGCTATGATAGAAGGGAGCGTGGGAAGAGACCAAGGGGCTAGAAGGTTCAGCTTCAGGCTATAAATAGCCTCACATTTCACACACTTTAAGAGTTAGCTTTTTAATTTTTATCTTAATTTAGTTTAGCTTATGCAATTTTCATGTATTTTCTTTAAAGCTTTTTTTTGTAATTTCCTTTTCAGTAATGTAACAAGCTTTTAGATTAATGAAATTGAGTTTTTATCTGTCATAAGCTATTACTCTACTCATAAGCTCTCAATAAGCCAAAATAATAAGCCACAGTTTAATAAGCTCTACTTAAGCTCTCACAAGTCTCTAAGCTTGAGATTGAGCTAATTTTGTTCCATTTAATCAATCTAAATCCTAAAATCAGTCTAATTACCCTAACTGTTTGGGAAGTTAAGCTAAAATGGAAGGAGGAGCTTACAATGGAAAGCTCCCAGAACTTTTACGGCTATCTCAGATAAGCCAGAGCTGTTGATAGCTCATATGAGCACTTTAGCTTCTTTTAGCTAAAGCTCCTTTGTAAGTTTTCTTTAGGATCCTTTGCTTTAAATTTCTAGCTTAATGTTTTCTTAATACTTATATTTTTGCTTATCTGTTGTCTAGTTGCTTATTTTGTGCTTATATAGTCTAGTGCGCTCAATAATCATGTTTTGTTAATCTGTTTTTAGTAATAGGATTGTAAATCTTAATTTTCGTTCATGTCTTAAAAAATCATAACTACCAAAAAAATAGTTAGCTAACTTTTAGATTCATAAATCAGCTTATTAAGTTAGTTTTTTGTGTATGTTAAGCTTGTTATAAGTAGTTTATTATCTTGTAATCAAATTTTTGTTAAGTTATTTTCAATTTATAAGTCTAAATGCAATTGTTCAAAAGCTTTAAGGTAGTTATGGAATTAACATTGTTTGACCTCTAAAAGTCAAGAACACTTGGTGATTTGCATTTGGACAGCTGAGTTTTCAAAATAAATAAGTTTTAAAAATGGTTTGAATGATTAGTTTTTAGTTTAAAATAATTTTGTGGCTTATTAATCTGTTGTGTCATGCACCAGGGTAGCTTTTGCTCTTTAGATCTTGTGAGTTTTTTTGTGATCCTAGTTTTTTTTCCTAGGTTGTAGTAATTTATGCTTGTTTAAGTGTTACTAACACTTCTCATTGAGTGAGTGTAGTGCAAGGAAACCACCAGGTTGGCCTGCATTTTGGTTTTTAGCACTTTTGGTCAAGTTGTCATCAAGCATAGTAACAAGAGTTACTACTGCTGTCTTCTTTAAGCTTCAATTTAGCCAAGTGTTTGTAGGATTTAGAGTCTAAAATTCTATAGGCTTATAGATTACAAGTAGCATAGTATAGATTAAGACTTATTTTTCATTTTCTAGCTTATTATCTAAGGTAAATTAGTTTTTAAAGTTTTCAAAAATCTAAAGAAAAAATCCAAAAACAGTAGTAATTAGGACTTAGCATTTAAACTTAGATTTTTGGCTTATAAGAATAGATTTTATGCATGATAGCTTATAGTATTTTGTCAAGTTTTCCAAAAGCTTAGTTTCTGTCATGGCTTATTGTGCAAACTAGCTTATCTAGTTTTTGAGCTTATCTTTTTAGTTCCTGAGTTTGCTCTTTTGATCATTAAATTTAGAGATCTGTTAGTGTTCTTAGTAAAGTTAGCTTATTAAATTTAGCTTCTACACATCATAAGCTTTCTAGGACATCTTTTAGTTTTGAAAATGGTGCTTAAATAAGAACTTTGTGCTTAATTTAGTCTAGAATAATTTTTGTTTTTAATCCAAAACACAAGTTTCTATACCAGTGTTATAGAATAAGCTTTATTCTGCTTATTTTTTTGAGTTGGGAGAGCTTTATAGTAACCTTTGTTAAAGTTGCATAAAAAGTTGTCCTCTACAAACTTTCTTCTGTTGAGTTTTTCATAAAAACCAAAAAAAAGGGAAGTGAAGTCAGGGTGAGTAAGACTCGAACCCCGACCTCAACACCTTTAAAAAAAAAAAAAAAAAAAAAAAAAAAAGTGGGGAGAGGGTTGGGGGGAAACAACCTTTTATACACACACACACTCCCACTCCCTTACCGATGTGCCCATTGGGTCTTTTTCATAAGACCCCAAGCATAATTAATATCCTATTATATACAACTATTGTCCTATAAGACAAATAAGGCTTACAAGCTTATTTCACAGCATATTTTATAAGCGTGATCTTCGGGCTTAAATTTTCTAAGTTTAATTAGTTTAATCTATTTTCTGTCATTCTTCTAGAATTTTTAGAGTTCAATTAGTATTTTTAATCATTTAATTTTTTGTTTAAAACGTTAAAAAATACAAGAAAATAGAAAATAATCAAAAAATAAAAATCGATTGTTAGAAAATTTTCTTTTATCCTAAAGTTCATATGAAAATTAGTTTTGCGCTTTCGTAGGGTCTAATTTGCAAAATTTCATATTTCTAAAAGAACGGGATTCGTCTCATTTTCGTTTTTCGGTGTTTTAAACGTTCATTTCAAACTCCGTTTTTTGTGATTCTAGTTTCCTTTAAACTATACTTAATGGTCAAATAGAGTCCATTTTAAAAGTACAATTAAAAGTTATGTATAATTTTATCAAATAAGTGTTTTTGACCATCATTTAAGGGTCCCGATAGCGATTTTAGTTAAATTTATGATTCCCGTTATTTATTATTCATGCATAATAGTAGAGATTTTAATTTTAATTGTTAAAAGTATTAATCAAATCAACAATTGTTTCCCATTCAAAACATGGTCCTAACAACAAGCGTAGTTCAATTTTCCCCAAGTCGTTGGGGAAACCGACCCTGGGAATCATACTTCCCGTTATCATACTTTGTTATATTAAATATATATATTTGAAGTAGTTATCCTTTTTGCCTTTGTTCCACAAGGAATTGGAAATTTTTCCACGTGATTATATAATATGTATATTTTATATAAGATATAGTAAATTGCAACAATTATTGCGCCGTTCCGGGGATTTGTGATTAAGATCAATCGATTGAAAGTTTGTTGATATAATGAAGACCCTTTCATTTTGAAAGTTTGTATTTTAAAAAAATTATATATATAAAAAATAAAATAAAAAGTAAAAAAATATTTTTCTTTTCATGTTGAGTATAAATAGAAGATTTTAGAACAAAAATTACAAAAACTATAGCTCGCTTATTCAATAAAAAAAAACAAAGTAGGGGGTAAAATAACACCAACAAAAAATACCTTCAATTGAGGTATGATCATAATACTGGTCCCAACTCGAATCAAAGATTTAAAAACTTGCCATTTGTGTCATTTACGAAATACGGCTCACCTTAAAAAGTAAAATTTTTAAGAGCTACCGTGAAGTAAATTTGATTATTTGGTTTAAGTTGTCTTCTCGTTATCCGTTAATTTAGTTTGTTAAAATAAAAAATAAAAAACAATAAAAAAATTAGTTTAAATTTAGTTTAAATTTTCTTTTTCTACTTTGTGCATGCGCACTCGTTCTCAAACCCGCAACCTTAACCGTCAACAAAGCCAACCGGCTGTTGTTCAACCATTTCATTTAGAAGAACCTTTTGTTAATCCTCCATTAGTTCCGATGGCTGATAACCGGACTATGGCACAATTGCTCCAAGCACCCACCGAGGGGTACGAGGATGCAATTGTAATTCCCGAAATCAATGTTAACTTTGAGTTAAAGCATGGTTTGATCAATCTTGTTCAAAATAAACAGTTTTTCGGACATGATAAAGAGGATCCACATGCTCACATCCGTTATTTTAATAAGATTACTTCAACAATGAGATTCCCGGACGTCCCGAGCACGTCAATAAAGCTTATGCTTTTTCCGTTTTCTCTTGAAGGTTCAGCCCGGATTTGGCTAGAAAAAGAACCTCCTCGATCAATTTTGACATGGGATGATCTTGTTTCAAAATTCATTAATCAATTCTTTCCTCCTTCAAAAACGACAAATCTTCGTAACGAAATCACGAGATTTCAACAAAGATTTGACGAATCGTTTTATGAGGCTTGGGATCGATTAAACCTACCTTCGAGCATGTCCACATCACACGGTTTTATCTGAATTACATTCAAATGGATACGTTTTACAATGCTTGAATGCTAATGATAGATTCATTAAATTCTGCTGGCGGAGTAAACTTTTTGTATAAGATGCCTCGTGAATGCTGAGCATATAACGAGAGTAATTCCAAGGTTCTTAAATTCCACGAAACAAAGGCAGTCAATGCCAAGTGAATTCATCTACCCAGAATTTCACCAGATATTTGCTGCTTGATAAGTGTAGAATACACATATCCATTTATGCCTAAAAATAACCCAATTAAACCCAAAACAGACCAAAAATGGCAAAAATATGCTTGTATTTGTGTTTTGTGTGTGCAGGTACGGATAAGTCAAAAATCACAAGAAAACAGTCAAAAACAAGTAAGCACGGACACGAGAATCAGAAGAGTTCAAAAAGAAGCCAAAGAATCAAAGCCGAAGCTAGAAAAGTCAAACCTCAATCAAATCATGGTCAACAAAAGTCAACAAGGCCCAAAACATTCCACTTAAGCCCCTTAAGTTTCAGAAAAGTGCAGAAATGGTCCCTAAACCCAAATGGGCCTCACCCGGATTCATAAGCCCAAGACATTAGCCCACTTTCCTTTTATGTAACCACAAGGGCCAAATTTGCTATTTTCGAAAGACAATTATAACTCAAAAAGAGGAGAAAAAAACACAAGGACCGTTTGTGCAATTATTCCAAAATTCAAACGATTTTAACTGTCAAAATAAAAAAAAGCGCGAAGAAATAATTACTATTCATCGTCCCTTTCCCGTTTCACCACGCTGTCAAAACATAGGGCTTTTCTAAATTGAAGGGTTAATTAGGCAATCCAAGTGGTCTACATCATAAAAGCAGGGTCAAAACAGTTCTAAATCAAGCACAAAAAAAAATTCCCCCCCCCAAAGATTAGCTCACTTAAGCGTCAAAGCCACGTCAGAGCATGAAGAAGCACAATGGAATGTGGGATTTACACTAAATATACTCAGTAAACAAGCACACATGAGTCTCAAATAGATTGCCAGCTTGGCAATCCGTGTGAGCTCATAAGTGATCTGATGGTGTAAAAGATGGATTCAATCATTGAAAGATGATCAAGGGATGAAATGAAGAGGAGCGTCTAACTAATTTTAGCTCCTAGAAGCTTCCTCAAGTGTATTATAGAAAATAGCCCTCAACCTCAACCCACAGGGAGGAGTTTTTAGTATAGTAGCTAATTTAGATATAATTGTTTAGCCTTATGTAATCTTTCTTAAATCGTTTTTAGATAATTGTAATCTCTTTTCCTATATTGTAAGCTGCTTTTAAATCAATGAAATAGTGTTTTCAACTTTTATATAAATCATTTTTGATAATTAAGTTTTATAAATCTCAATGGGTTGCTATTGTTTTCGTAAGTCTTTTAGATCAGCCATCTTAAGCTCTTATTAGTCTCTAAGCTAATAATTGAGCTCAAAAGTTATTAAACATACCTAAACCTTAAAAACAGCTTAATTACCTTAGCTTATGGATTTTGGATTTATGGAAGGGGATTCAATCATGGAAGGAATCCCAAGGATTTTACTTCTAGCTTATTTATAAGCTAGAAGAGCTTGTTGATTAATACCTCCCCCCCAAAGAGCACTAGCTTCTGTTCTTGCTGAAGCTCATTGTAAGTTCTCTTTTAGATTTCACTTTCACTTAATTTTTAGCTTAATATTAGATAATCTGCTTATTCTTGCTTATTTGCTTATAACAGTTGCTTATTTGTGCCTATTCCTCTCTCATTATGCTTATTAGTCATTAATTCACATCTGTTTTTAGCTTGTTAGTTTTAAATCTTAGTTTTCTTCATTATAATCTATAAAACTCATAAAAAACCAAAAATAGTAGAAAATAGTTAAATTCTTAGATTTAGCTTAGTTTAGTTGTTTGTTTGTGTTTGTTATGCTTATTACTAATGCTTATAATATATGGATATTAGTTTTGATCTTATATTTTCAATTTAGCAAAGCTTAATAAAAACTGTCATTAGTTTAAAGGAGTGTTTGGTTTAAGCTAGTTTGACCTGTTAAAGTCAAAAATGATTGTGAAATTTATTTGAGTTAGTTTAGTTATCAATTTTAATCAAAAGAAAAAAAATTACACTATGTTGAAAGCTAAAAATGAGAAAGTATGTCTTTAATTATGTTTATCAATCACACAGGCCTAATTTAGCTTAAAATCTAGTAGGTTTAATTCTATTCTAAGGGCTCTAGTGCTTGTGTTTGCTTAAGGTTGGACTTAACACACTCATTTGAGTGTGTTTAAGATAGTTTTTTAGGCTTGCGATTGTTTTCCTTGTGTTAGTATTCCAAGTTGCAATCCCAGTACCTTGACAAGTGAAGGTGTACTTCAGACATTATAAGCTTATTTAGGGATAATAGTATAGGAATTAAGGGCTTAATTTTGGATATGTTTTAGTTTTCTAGTAGTTTTAGATAAATCTTAGCTTAACTTGCATTTTCAGCTGAATTATCTAGCTTAAATTAAGCTGTCAAAAGTCACCTTAAAACCAAAAAGACCAAAAACAGTAATTAATAGTTGATAGTTTTTGAATTTAATATCCAGCTTATCTGATATTGCTTATTGAGCTTTTAAGCTTAATTTGATTCTGAGGATTTCAGCTTGTTTTCTGACTTTGCATCTTTGTCACTTAAATTCAGATAAGCTCTAGTATCATTAAGCTATTTCTCTTTTCAATTATAGTTAATACATATCATAAGCTGTCCAAACCACTTTTTACTTTTTGATTTGAGCTTATTTTGAGCTTTTAGCAGCTTATTTAGTAAAACCAAGGGTAAACCCTTACTTTCTGAAGTCAGCTTATTGATAAGCTCTTTTTGAGCTTATTATTGGTTTTCAGCCCAAAGTGCTTTTGTTAATTTTGTTCACACCAGCCTCTTCTACAACTTTGCTTTTGTAAGTTTGTGATAATAAGCACTTTTTAATTACTCATCTTAATTTGGGCCTTAATGGACTTATTTTGAAATCGGGCTAGACTTTCAGGGTAGGTTTTGTAACTTTTCAATTTCAATTGTTTTTCTGTTAGTCCTTACGTTAGTTAGTTAGTTTCCCCGTTAGTCCTTTAGGTCTTTGCACCATTAGTCCCTAGTTAATTAATTAATTAGTTTTAATTAGTTTCATTTAATAATTAGGGTTTAGTTTTAATTAGTTTAATTAAGCTTTAATTAAAAGATAAAAATTAGGGCATTTATTTTTATAAAATTTTTGCACTTTTTACTTATCTAGTATAATTTTTATAAAATTTGTAGGATTATATTTTTAATAATTTTATTAATTTTTTAATTAGTTTAAATCTTAGAAAAGTAATATCTTTAAATCTAAAAAGCCAAAAATAGTAATTCTTTTTTTTCTAAAATTTTCTTTTTACTTATTTTACTTAGGAAAAATATAATTTCAATTATTTTCTATTTTTTTTATTTTTAGGATTTAATTAGAATTAAATAGTTTTTAATTGATAAAAAAATTCAAAAATAATCTAAAAAATATTTTTATTTTTCTTAAAATTTTCTTTTATCCTAATTTAGGTTTAGAAACTTAGTTTGCAATTTTAGGGTTTAATTTTAGTCTATTTGCTTAATTGTCGCGTTTTATTTGTTTTCCGTATTTGTTTGATTGTTTAAATTGCCTTTAATTGTTCAATTTTAATTGTTGTTTCTTATTTAGTAGTTATAGATATCAAAATCATCTATTTTCTTATTCAAATCAGAATCCAAGCTTAAACGAGGTTTCAATTTCACTAGTCGTTGGGGAAACGACCCGGGTGATCATATTTATCCGGTTAAATATACGTATTATATATTATATTATATATATTTTTAAGAGTGAATTTTCCTTAGGGAATTTTCTTAATTGCTCTTTGAAGTATTTTATTTTATATATATATTTTGGGTATATAAAACTGCACAATCAGTTTTTGGCGCCGTTGCCGGGGACTAGTGTTTAAGATTCCTTCGTTTTTAGTTTATTTGGTTTGAAGATCCTTTCACCCTCGAAAGTTTCATTCTTGTTTTATAATTCAAAAATCCAAAAAAAAAATCATAAAATATAAAAAGTAAAAAATATTTTCCTTTTCTTTTTAGTATAAGTAAAAGATAAAAAAAATAGAAAAATCAAAAATATAAAAAAATCTTCCTTTTTAATTAAGAAATAAAAGTCACCAATTGGTAAAAATACCAAAATATAATACTCTCAACGGAGGTATTATCATAATCAATTCCGGTGAACTTGTTGGTTCCCAAATCGAACTAAAGATTTAACACTTGCCATTTGTGTCTCTACGAAGTACGGCTCACCTTGAAAAGCAATTTTTGAGAGCTACCGTGAAGTAGTTGATTATTTGGTTTAAGTCTCTTCCGTGTAACCGTTAAAATTCATTGTTAATTAAAAAAAAAATTTAGTGTAAAGTTTTGCTTTTTAGTTTTTCTTTTTATGCGCACTCGTTCGCAATCTCGAAGACGTCGTCAACAACAAACTCCTCCGGTTGTTGAAAATTTTGATTTAGAAGAACCAATTGTCGATCAAAACATTGTTGCAATGGCCGACAATCGAACGATGGCCCAAATGTTACAAGCACCCATCGAGGGATATGAAGATGCAATAGTTGTTCCACCGATTAATGCTAACAATTTTGAGCTTAAACAACCTTTGATTAATCTTGTGCAAAGCAATAAGTTTACGGGTAGACAAGACCCTCACAATCACCTTCGATTTTTCAACAAAGTCACTTCAACGTTTAGACATCCCGAAGTTCCGAACACTTCGATAAAGCTTTTGCTTTTCCCTTTTTCTCTAGACGGTGAAGCCCGAGATTGGTTAGACAAGGAACCTCCAAGATCAATTCTCACATGGGACGACCTTGTTTCAAAATTTATAAACCAATTCTTTCCACCATCAAAAACGACTTATCTCCGAAACAAAATCACCAATTTTTTCCAAGAACCAAACGAAACCTTCAATGAAGCATGGGAACGTTTTAAAGGACTTCTTCGTCAATGTCCTCACCATGGCTTCTCGAAACTACACCAACTCGATACTTTTTACAATTCTTTGAATTCTAACGATCAAGATGCCTTAGATTTCGCTGCGGGTGGCAATTTCTTAGACAAGATGCCTCAAGAAGGTTTAGCGATTATTGAAAGCAAGTCAAAAGTTCGTTACTCAAGAAGTCGTGCTAATGATTCAAGAGTGAGTACGGATGCTCCTCTTTCTAATTCTTCACCTTCTAATAATTCTTTCGATATGCAACAAATAGCCGCTTCTCTTGAGGATAAGATGACTATCAAGATGAAACAAATGATGAATGAAATGAAAGCTTTAGTTGTTACTACTCCCGCACCCATCAAAGCGGTTGAGGAAGTATGTGTTACGTGTGGATCGAATCATAATTTTAACCATTGTCCGTTAACTCGAGGTGGAAATGATTTTCCCGTTTTTCATGACAACATCCAACAATTTCAACAAACCGCAGCCGTTGGTAATTTTCTTCAAAGAAACCAACCTTCCAATTTGGCAAACCAAATGAGACCACCGGGTTTCAATCAACCGAATGTTCAAAACAACCAAAACCGATATCAAGGAAACAATTTCAATTCGAATCAAAACCGTGGAGGCAATTTTAACCAAAACCGTCCAAACAATCAAGGAGCCGTTTATCAAGCCCCACCATACCAACCACCAACAAATCAACCTTTGGTTAATCAAGCTTTACCTCCCGTTTCACAAATTCAAGGTGTGTCTAAAACGGATTTTGAAAGTTATGCTAAAGCTAATGATGCGAATATGAATAACTTGCAAATGAAGTTGGATAATTTTCAAAGAAACCAAAATGATTTTCAAAGAGTTTACAATGATTCTCAAAAGGCGATCTCCGGTCATATGCTTTGAGCAGCCGGAGTCTAAATACCAGAGGACAATTTGGATGACCTGCATTCATTAAGAGAGGAAGATGGAACATCAGAAATTATGGATCCCCACGATTTACTGGGTTCCTTTTTGTTAGCAGATACAGATTGAAGAACCTTAGATTTGCTAATAGGAACATTAGTTTTAGAGTTCCTAGATTCTCGTAAATAGACCAATGTTACAGCAGGTTTAGATGTTTCATTATCTAGAACAACTGGTTTCCTAAGGGGCGCTTCAGTAGTAGTGGTAATCCTAGTTAAAGGGCACGCATTTCCTACGATAGTGAAGGTCCGACCAGTAGGTCTCCAAATATATCCAATAGTTGTAAACATCTTTCCTGTTGGTTTCCAAACTTTTCTCTTTGTTTGTTTCTTAGCAGATTTAGATTTTGCACGAGCATTCACATTATTGATATAATCAAGAACACACAAATCATGATTATCAGAAAGCATGCAACCATTACACTTAACACATTTAAGTTCAGAATTAGCATTAAGCTTGGAATGCTGCACATGAGCAGTTCCTTTAGGTGCAACAACATGATCTTTATTTTTCAAACTAGATTTAACTTTCCTAGGGTGGGCTTCTACTTTATTCATCTGAGTACTACTTTGTGTTTGCAGAATCTTATCTTTCTTTGTATTGCCTGAAGGCTGTGATCCGCTAGCACTAGTAGATGGTTTTACTCCTGTAGAAGACAACATAGGTTTGTTAGAAGCTAGGTTTGATGTAGAGGCCTTTTTTGTGATTGTGTTTCTTGAGGATGTGACGGGCTCAGTGAATCTAACTCTTTTGACTTTATTCATTGGGGTCACAGCCACTAATTGTTCTCCGGAATTGTTGATACTATGGCAGGTTTTACTGATTTTTGAAAGCAACTCCTGAATTAGTTTAGTATACTTACAGGTAGATTCTTAGGTTGGATCTAGGGGGTAGTTTGCTTTAATATGATCGACTAGATCCCTAAGAACTGCAGCTTCTTCGTGAGTGTGCTTAATATAGGCAGAGTGAGCTTACCTTTTGTTCAACAATTTAGGGGCTATTGGTTCCGTATTAATCTATGGATCACTAGGATAAAGTGTAACTTCATTATTAGCTAAATCTTTTCCTTTGAGTTTCCTCAATTCATCCTTGAGAGTTGTAATTACGAAAACTTTTTCCTGAAGACAAGCATTTAAATCAGAAATTTCCATAGACTTTAGATTGACTTGATTAGTTAAGTCAGCACATTGTTCTTTTAATCGAACACGTGCTGGTTTAATCCGGTCATAAAGTTTCTTATAGGTCTGTTTCAAATGCTCATTCTCAGCAATAAGCTTTGTCACCCTATGATCCAATTCAATATTTATGGTTTCAATCTCTTCTAAGTCCTGTTTGATCTTATCCTTATCCATATTTCCACTGAGAGATTTAATTCTCTCTTTCAACATCTTTAAGACCATGTCTTTCTCTTAGGACTGAGCTTTTAATTCATTTAATTCAAACAATTGATCAAAACTTGGAGCATTTTTATTTGAAATAGAATTGTCCCTTTGAAAAATTTCCTGATTAAGTTGAGTATCAACTTCTAACGAAATGCAATGTTTTAATTGCTTGGAAACTTTCTGATATCCGAGGCATAGATCCAGAGTTTTGCTCTCACAAAATCCTTTTAGAAGATGATTACGAACCTTCAGTCCAACATCAAAGGAGGGTTAACCCTAAAATCCACGACGTCATCAAGAAAGAAGTAGAAAAACTTCTTGACGCGGGATTGATTTATCCGATCTCGGATAGTCCATGGGTTAGTCCAGTCCATTGTGTTCCTAAAAAAGGTGGTATGACCGTTGTCAAGAACGAAGAAAATGAATTGATGCCTACAAGATTAGTCATGGGATGAAGAGTTTGCATCGATTATCAAAAGTTAAACGAAGCAACTTGTAAAGACCATTTTCCGTTACCATTCATGGACTAAATGCTAGAACGATTAGCCTGCAACGAATTTTATTGTTTCTTAGATGGATTTTCAGGGTATTTTCAAATCCCAATTGACCCTAAAGATCAAGAGAAAACTACTTTCACGTACCCATACGGAACTTTCGCGTACCGTCGTATGCCATTCGGTTTGTGCAATGCACCCGAAACTTTTCAACGTTGTATGATGGCCATTTTTCACGACATGTTAGAAAAAAACAATGGAAGTCTTTATGGACGATTTTTCAGTTTTCGGAGATTGTTTTTCCTCATGCCTTGCCAATTAGCACTAAATTGGGAAAAGAGCCATTTCATGGTTAAAGAAGGCATTGTTTTAGGACATAAGATCTCTAGAAAAGGAATTGAAGTCGATAAGGCCAAAGTTGATGTAATTTCAAAGCTTCCTCACCCAACGACCGTTAAAGGAATCAGAAGTTTTCTCGGGCATGCTGGATTCTATCGAAGATTTATCAAAGACTTTTCCAAAATCTCTCGACCCATGACCCATCTCTTAGAGAAGAACACTCCTTTCATTTTCTCGGAAGATTGCATTCTTGCCTTTCAAACATTGAAAAAGAAGTTAACCGAAGCTCCAATTCTCATTGCTCCGAATTGGGACCAACCTTTTGAAATCATGTGCGATGCAAGTGATTATGCAATAGGTGCGGTCCTAGGACAAAGAATTGAGAAGCATTTCCGACCAATTCACTACGCTAGCAAGACCATGACCGAAGCAGAAACAAACTACACAACAACCGAGAAAGAAATGCTTGCGGTAGTTTACGCTTTTGAGAAGTTTCGATCATATCTAATCATGAACAAAAGTGTTGTTTACACGGACCATTCCGCATTGAAATACCTCTTCAACAAGAAAGACGCCAAAGCAAGATTGCTTAGATGGGTCTTACTTCTTCAAGAATTCGATTTTTCAGTAATTGATACCAAGGGAGCTGAAAACTATGCAGCCGATCACCTCTCTCGTCTTGAAAACCCTTACGAAAATGTTTTTGATCCAAAAGAGATTACCGAGACTTTCCCTCTTGAAACTTTAAATGCTGTGAATTCTTATCAAAGTACCCCGTGGTTCGCCGACTTCGCAAACTACCACGCGGGGAATTTTCTAGTCAAAGGAATGACGAGTCAACAAAAGAAAAAGTTTTTCAAAGACGTGAAGCATTACTTTTGGGATGATCCCTACCTCTTTTGTACATGTGTGTATCAAATCATCCGTAGATCTGTATTTGGCCAAGAAGCGCTTGAAATTCTCAAGGCTTGCCATGAAGGACCCACCGGGGGCCATCACAATGCCAACATCACAGCTCGGAAAGTATTTGACGCCGGTTTCTTTTGGCCTACGATTTATAAGGATGCTTACGAATTGATCAAATCTTGTGATGCATATCAAAGACAAGGCAAAATCTCTCAACGTAACGAGATGCCTCAAAATGCAATCCAGGTTTGTGAAAATTTCGATGTATGGGGTATCGATTTTATGGGACCTTTTCCATCGTCTAGAGGAAACAAATATATTCTAGTAGCCGTCGATTACCTT
>BQNB010095963.1:0-25738 GCA_026074375.1 Tanacetum coccineum
CAGCATAAGAGAGTTTAAAGTTTGATTCATGTTGGATTAAATACAAGTTTAAAGTGAGTACAAGAGATTTAACTCTTGAAATTTGGCCTGCACATAGAAATCTTACCAATTGCATCAGCAACAACAGTTAATGCTGTTGTTGCTATGCACTTTTCTAGTTTCTTTTGAGCATTCATTATTAGAAGTTAAGGTTTAGAATTAAGCATTTTAGTAGATTTCCATTAGCTTTACAAGATTAATCTCTTATATTTCATTTTAAGCTTTTAAGACAAGCTTATTTTTCCTGTCAAAAGTAGCATAGCAGCATAATTGGAGTTTAGCTTAATTCATTTTGAATTTTCATGTCTAGTTAAAATTTTGTAAAACCTTTTATCTAGGTTAGTTTTAAATCCTTAGTTTAGCTTATTTCCAAAAATTCAGCTTCTAAGATTTAGAAATAAGCTCTTTAGCTTATTAAGAAAAGCTTAAATTCAGTTTTAAGGCTGAACTTGCACTTTTTAATATCATTTTACTTGTTAATCTTGTTAAAACTTAGCTTATCTCTTTTTAGAAACATTAAGCACACATCTTAGGGTGCATTTAGCTTCGTTTTGTTTTCATTTTTACCTAGAAATAAGCTAGTTATAAGCAAAACTTGAAAAAGCTCCTAAACATCAAGTTTCTGTAATCAGTTTCAAATTGCTTATTTTTCAGCTTATCTAGTGGTCAAAAGTGTCTTTGTTAATGTTGTTTAGAATAAGCTCCTCTACAACTTTGTAGTTTTAAGTTTTTGCTAAAACTCACTTTTTCAATAAGCCAAAATAAGCCATGTCGCAAGGTCTGTTTTGTACATTGTCCATAGTTTAGGGTTGCCCGTTTTCATACAAGTGTAAATTCATAATAATTTGCCCGCCTACCCTTTACTTTTCTCTTTTACAATTTCTACCCTAGAGTTTTCAAAAAAAAAAAAGAAGGGGAAAGACAAGGGAACCGGGTGAGCAAGACTCGAACCCGGTACCCCTCGATACAGTCCCCCTTTATAACACACACTTATACCGATGCGCCCTTGGGTCTTTTTCGTTAAAGACTCAAGGGCCTTGGTATTTAAAGGGGTTTTGGCTTGTTAAGCTTATAAGCTGTAAACAGCTTATTCGGGGCTTATTCATTAAGCAATTTTTTGTTTCTCATTGTAAAAAGAAATAAAATTCACAAATTGGTAAAATACCAAAATATAATATTCTCAACTGAGGTATTATCATAATAACTTCCTGTGAACTTGTTGGTTCCTAACTCGAACAAAAGATTTAAAAACTTGCCATTTGTGTCTCTTACGACGTACGACTCACCTTGGAAAGTTAAACAAACTATAAAGTGGGTATAAGGAGGGTTGTTCCGAGGAACTACGACCCGAAAGGAGAAATAAGCTTCGCGCTATTCCTACTCCTCCGCTCACCTGTGCGTTTATCTTTTTGAGAGCTACCGTGAAGTAAGTAGATTATTTGGTTTAAGTTGTCTTATCTCATTGTCCGTAAAATCAATTGTGAATAAATCATTAAAAAGCCAAAAAAAGTTAGTGTAAATTTTCTTTTTAAAAATTTCTATTTTTGTGCATGCGCACTCGTTCTCAAGCCCGTAGACGTCGACAACCACAAGTCCGACAAACTTCTGTTGAATCATCCAATCTTGAGAAACCTGATAATCCTCCCATAGTTACGATGGCTGATAATCGTACTATGGCGCAATTGCTCGAACGAGGGGGGCCCGACGGCGATGTGGGAAGGCGGGGGGGGGGGGGGGGGGGGGGGGGGGGGGGGGGGGGGGGGAGGAGTTCTATGAGTTATTCCGGAAATCACCACAAATAACTTTGAGATCAAGCACGGTCTTCTGAATCTTGTCCAAAACAAGCAATTTTTTGGAAATGATAAAGAAGACCCACATGCTCACATCCGTTATTTCAACAAGATCACTTCTACAATGAAGATTCCGAACGTACCAAATACGTCGGTTAAACTAATGCTTTTCCCGTTTTCTCTCGAAGGGGCAGCCCGGATATGGCTGGAATGATGTAGAAAAACAAACAAATTTATACACGTATAGTATTAATCCCGTAAAATTCTTTCCAAAATACTTCTCAAACAAGAGAAATATAAGGTAGAAATTTCACTAAAGAAAACACAATATGTATATTTTTATCCGGGAAGTATCTTTCCTCGGGTCGTGTCCCAACGAAATCGTGAATTGAGATTTGGAGAAATTCGGATTCGAGTTTAGAATGATAAAGGATTTTTGAACTTTGATTACACTACAAATAATAACATGAACTAAAAACAATGAAATAGCACGAAATTTAAATGCACGAAAAGTAAAAACGCGAGCTAAAACTGAAATTTAAAATCTAAAGCACTATTTTTAACAAACTTTATACCTAAAAATCACAAATTTAAAAAGAAAATTTTAGGAAAAAGAATTGGAATTTTTTAACTATTTTTGAATTTTTTATGAATTTTTAAAGAAAAATGAATTAACAAAAATAAACTTTTTCTAAAAATTAACACTAAAATTTTACTTTTATTTTTCAAAAATACTAGATTTAAAAAGAAAATTATTGCAAAAAGAATTTTAATTTTTCGACTATTTTTCTATTTTTTATGATTTTTCTAAGAAAAAGTAATTCACTAAAATCTATTTTAATTCCTAGAAAATACAAATTTAACTGGAAAAATAAGGAAAAATGCTTTTTATAAACTAATAAGGTGCAGAAATTGAATGAAACTAAAAGCCCTAATTTTTATAAGCTAATTGTGATCTAATTTTATCAATTAAAACTAAAAACCTAATTTTATTTAAACTAAAATCAAAATTATTAAAACTATTTTAATATTCCTAAAAAGACAGGGTAGAAAGTGTAAAAAACAAAACTAAAGGGTAGGCGGGTTAACTTTTTGGGAATTTACACTTCAGTGTAAACGATTAACCCTAAACTATTGGAAATGTACCAAACAGACCCTACGCTATGGCTTATTTTTGGCTTATTAAAAAGTGAGATTCAGCAAAAACTTAAAACTACAAAGTTATAGAAGGGCTTATTCTAAACAACTTTAATGAAAGCACTTGCTACTTTTATCAACAGAATAAGCTACAAACTAAGCATTTTGCTAACTGTCACAGAAACTTGTGTTTTAAGAGCTTTTTAGATTTTGGCTTATTATTTGCTTATTACTAGATGAAAATGGAAACTAAAAGATGCTACTTGTAGATCAAGATGTGAACTAAAGATATCTAAACAAAAATTGGCTGAGTATTAACAAATTTAACAAGAAAATTGAAATGAAAAAGTGCTAGTTTTTTGCTTAAACTGAAATAAGCTTTTTCAAATTAGCTAAACAGCTTATTTCTAAACCTCAAAAGCTAAAACTTTGGAAATAAGCTATGCTATGGATATTAAGCAAATCTAGATAAAAGGTTTTTCAAGTTTAAAACTAGAAATAAAAAAATCAAATTAGAAAGATAACTAAGATCTCTAAGGCTGCTATATTACTTTTGATAAGATCTAAAAGCTACTTAACAGCTTATCAGTGAAAGCTAATTGGTGAATTTTAAAGACCTAATGTAATACTACCAAGGTGCTTTTAACTAAATCCTAATTTCTACTATCAATAACCAATAAGTTTGCTAGAAAAGAAGAGAAAACAGCAGTATTTGATGATTCTTCTATCACTTATGCTGATGCACTTAGCATCAATTCAAATGCAAATTGAATTACACTCTTAGCAACTCTTACACTTTCTAAGCACATGAACTTCAACCTGTATTAACTAAACATTGACTCTAAAATGCCTTAAATCTTTAAACACTAAAGATGCTTGAACACAAAAACTGTCCTGGTGCAAATTCAAGGTTTTTACACTCTAAACTTTTTAATTCTTCACACTAACTTCTAAAAACTATTTAAAACCTTATAATATAACCTAACTCAGCTAGAGGAAAGATTAAAACAAATGTGTTTTGACTTTAATAGTCAAACACACCTAAATCCAAACACTCCTTACACAAAGCTGTCAAAGCTAAGTAGCACTTAAAATCTAATTTTAAAACTAAAGCTGCTTAAACCTTTTATCTACTCTTACTAAAATTCACCTAATTAAGCTAAATGAACAATAAAACCTAGAGCTTATTAACAAAAATAAGCTAGTTACTCTTATATCTTTTTTACTAACACTTATGACAGAACTGAATTGTAATATCTAAATGAGTTCTAACTAAGACAGATTAAAACTAATTCATCTATAACCTAACTAAGCTAAATGAAACAGGAATAGACATGAGAATTCATTAGAATAAGCAATTTGAATTAAGCTATGAATTTGCTAAAATGAAATATAGGAAGTAAAACCTAAAATTGTAGCCTCAGCACTAAGCCACTCTTGTAGAGTGAGTGGCTTTAGAAAACACAATCCTATTGGCTCCTTAGCCTCTAAACCTGAGCTTTAAGCTCAATAAGCTAATTTTAGCTTATTTACCTTGTTGCTTTCAAAATGAACTCAAAACACCTCAAGTGATCATGATTTTGATGTAAATGAATTAGATTGAGTAAATGAATTGCTTAAACACAAAATTTGACTGAATTTGAGCTTATGAACAGTAATAAGCTCTAAAGAGCTTATTGAGAGCTTAATGAAATAAGTTTTTTACGGCTTAAATTAAACTCCCAAAGAAAAGTAAACTTGAAACTTGATTGATTACTCAAATGAATGAAGTACAAGCTGAAATAAGGAAAGTACAAGTGCTTAAAGCGGATGGCTAAAAATTTGAAAGAAAATTGCTTAAAATTGAGAGAATTACAAACTAAAAATTAAAACACACACAACAACTTAAAAAATGAAACCTATAAGTCCTATTTATAGAGAATTGAAGAGGAGAGGTGAAGAATTCTCGAATCTTCCAATACATCTCAGCCCTTGATCATTTTTGAATCATTTCTAGCCGTTTGATTAAGTTGATGAGGTGTTCGAACCAATTGAGGGATGACACGTGGGCGAAATGATGAGGAGGAGGTTTTAGAACAAGTTCAAGTGATAAAGAGGAGCGGGGGTAAGGATTTTTGGCAGGTTGGGTTTGTGTTGGTTAGGGGATTTTAGCCGCGTCTTTTGTGTTTGAACTTTGAGAGAATTGCACAATTGGTCCTTGTGTTTCATTTTCACCGATTATAGTGTAAAAGCACTTTTGGTTTTGTCATATTCGGCCCTTGTGGCTCATTTCTTCTTATCTTCTTTATAAACCAATCTTCTACATTTGTCAACTTTAGCCCTTTGACTTTTCAATCATCCAAATAAACCCTTGAGTTTTGTAAACTTGTCAACAATGATTCTTTGACTTTTATTTTGGCCTTTGACTTTCTTTCTTTGTGTCAGACTGATCCGGCTTTGAGATTAGGCTTCATTCTTTACTCTTCTTCTTGTCTCTTTCGTTTCTTGTCGGGTTTGTTGACTGAATTTTGCTGACTTTTGTCCTTTTATCCTTTCCTGCACAATAACACAAAAGCACACCATTTTTCTATACTTTTTGGCATTTGCTTGGCTTTATTTTGTCAAAATCCGGTAAATATATATATACAATTAAGCACTTATCAAACCCCCTCGATCGATTGAAACATGGATGATTCTTGTTCCGAAATTTATTAACAATCTTCCTCCTCTAAAACGACAATCTCAAAATGAAATCACGAGATTTCAGCAAAAATTTGATGAGACGTTTTATGAGGCTTGGGATCATTTCAATGATCTTTTAAGGGGATGCCCTCATCATGGGTTTTCAGAATTGCATCAACTCGATACATTCTACAATTCCCTCAACTCAATTGATCAAGATTCATTAAACTCTGCTGCCGGTGGCAACTTCTTAGACCAAATGCCTCGAGAATGTTTAAAAATCATCGAGTGCAAGTCTAAGGTACGTCAACCAAGAAACAAAGCTGTTGTAGCTAAAATGAGTACCAGCTCTTCCACCCAAGCAGTCTCATCTGATGTTGCTGAACTAAAAGACATGGTTCGGGCATTAATTCTCGATAGAAAGAACCAAACCCCAGCTTCCGCCCCCGTAAAAGCGGTTGAACAAAGTTGTGTAACTTGTGGGGGAGGTCATTCTTATCAAAACTGTCCAGCCACTAATAGCAACATTTACCATGACAATATCCAAGAGTATGTGTCCCAGGCCACTGTGGCCAATTTCAACCAAGCTAATTCTGGTTATCGACCTCCGATGGTCTCAAATCAAATTCGACCTCCTGGTTTTCCTCTCATTTAGAATCCTCATGCAAATAGTCGAAACAATTTCAATCGAGGAAACAACTTTAATCAAAACAGACGAAACAATTTCAACCAAGGTCAAATTTATCGACCCTCACGGTCATCAACAGTTACTCATCAAGGACCTCTCCTCAGACACACGTGTGGTCAAAAACAATTTTAAAAGCTTATGTTCAGCCAATGATGCAGGTGTTGAGAACATGCAAAACCAATGTCAAAACCTGCAATCCAAATGCAAATTTAAACTGACATGCTTTAAAAATTATTACTGCTAATACAAGCTTCTACTCTTCCGTTCTGAACTCTCCTGGTACACGGTTACCAACCCAAAAGAGACTTAAAAGGTACACTACCCAAGTGGTGTTACATCGAAAAAGGACGCGAAAAGCAGTTAATCATGAACACCAAGGACAGGACGACATGCCCTCCTGCAAATAACGAAGCACGAAGACTCCAACCTCCAGTTTGTTCAAATTCAGTCTCGTAATCCAAATCCTGAGCCCAGTGTTGCTCCTGTTGTTGCTCCAGTTTGTTAACTTGTTCATAAAGCATCAATTCCATTTCCATCAAGAAGAAATGATGAAAGGCGCAAGGAAAAAGCTAACGACCAAATCGAGAAATTCTATGAAATCTTTAGAGATTTAAGTTTCGAGATTAGCTTTACCGATGCCTTGATGCTCATGCCTAAATTTGCTTCAACTTTAAAAACTTTGATTGGAAACAAAGAAAAATTGAGCGAATTGGCAAGAACTCCTTTGAATGAGAACTGTTCAGCGGTCATCCTCAACAGTTACAAAGAAAACTTGGAGACACCTGGAGCCGAATTCTGATTCCATGTAATTTACGGGGATTACTACATGCACGCATTGCCGATCTTGGTGCAGCATTAATCCATGCCTTATTACTGTATGGAGAACAACTATCTCTTCCTGAATTTGAGACCCCGACTTGCATGACCTTTAGAACTAGCTGACCGTTCAGATCACTAAACAGATCGTATGCTGAAGAATGTCTTGTAAATGTGGAAAATTCCAATTTCCAGCTGACTTCGTAGTTGTTGATTTTGAACCAGACCCCCGAGTACCTTTAATTCTTGCTGATGTTTTTCTTAAAACCCGTCATGCTTTGATAGATGTTTATTAGGTGAATTACCACTTCGTGTTGGCAAGAGGCATCACATTTCAATCCTGGACCAAAACTTCAAGATACACAGCTGATTACAACATAGAGGGTAAACAAAAATCGACGACATTGATATGGCATGTGAGAGTAATTCTAAGAAGGTCCTAGGAGATTTTTCAAACGTGATCGCGAGTGGCAATCCCTACTCCATATTTTTAGCCATTGTTTCTAGTGCCTCTCCAGAAAAATCCACACCTTACGGACAGTGATTTTCATTTATTTGAAGAATCAATTCGTTTCTTCTCTAGAAGATGATCCAAACTTCCATCGGAAGTTGATCCAACTTATCAGGATCCTGAGGGGGACAATCCTGCTTCTAGAAGCAATTTTGAACAGTGAACCACCACCCCCCCTCCCAAATCATGAACAATATCTGCCTGGAGTTAGGAAAGAACTCAAACTCTGTGAATATAAAACCGTTACCTTCCGTAATGAACCCCGAGGTTGAACTCAAGGAACTTCCACCCTATTTGATACGCATTTTCTAGAAGGCGACGAGAAGTTGCTGTCATAATTGCTAAAGACTTAAAAGATGAGGAAAAGGCAGCTCTTCTCAAGGTTCTCAAGTCCCACAAGCGAGCCATCGCTTGGAAACTCTCCGATATAAAGGGTGTTAGCCCAGAATTTTGTACTCATAAAATTCTAATGGAAGAGGACTACGAACCATCTGTGAATTCAGAGAAGGGTTAAACCCAAACATCCACACGTGAACAAGAAGGAGGTTTGAAAACTCTTGAGCTGTATTGATTTACCCCATCTCTGAACGTGCATGGGTAAAGCCCCGTACACTTGTACCAAAGAAAGGAGGCAACCGTGCATCACAATGATGAGAAGGAACTATTCCTACTCGAATTGGTCACGGGATGGCGATATTGTATTGATTACAGAAAAACGTAAATGAAGGCCACCCGTAAAGATCACTTCCCATTTGGCCCTTCATGGACCAAATGCTCGAAAGACTACAGAGAAACCCATATACAGTTTCCTCGATGGCTTCTCGGGTTATTTTCAGATCCCAATTGACCCAAAAGATCTAGAAAAGACAACCTTTACTTGCCCATACGGAACTTTCGCTTATCGTCGCATGCCTTTTGGGCTATGCAACGCACCCGGCACGTTCCAACGATGTATGATGGCAATCTTCCATGACATGATCGAAAAAATGATGGAAGTATTTATGGATGACTTTTCGGTCTTCGAGGACTCTTTCTCTACGTGTCTATCCCATTTGGAAAAGATGTTGAAACGGTGTGAAGACACCAATTTGTCTTTAAACTGGGAGAAGAGCCATTTTATGGTGAAGGAAGGGATCGTTCTCGGACATAAAATTTCTAAGTCAGGAATTGAGGTTGATCGTGCTAAAGTTGAAGTTATAGCCAAGCTCCCTCATCCGACTACGGTGAAAGGTGTCCGTAGTTTCCTTGGGCACGCCGGTTTTTACCGACGATTCATTCAGGACTTTTCAAAAATTGCCCGTCCTATGACTCATTTGCTTGAAAAAGAGACTCCATTTTTCTTCTCAGAAGAGTGTATCGAATCCTTTAATACACTCAAAAGAAAATTGACTGAGGCTCCGATCTTAATTGCTCCCGACTGGGACTTGCCCTTTGAACTGATGTGCGATGCTAGCGACTTCGCAATTGGGGCAGTCCTCGGGCAAAGAAAAAACAAGCATTTTCAACCTATACACTATGCTAGCAAGACTATGAACGAGGCTCAAACTCATTACACTACGACCGAAAAAGAATTACTTGCCGTAGTGTATGCCTTTGAGAAATTCCGGTCATATCTTGTTATGTCCAAAAGCATAGTGTATACTGACCATTCTGCCATCAAGTATCTTTTTGCCAAAAAGGATGCTAAGGCAAGACTCATGCGGTGGATCCTATTGCTCCAAGAATTTGACATTGATGTTCGAGACAAAAAAGGAGCAGAAAATCTTGCTGCAGATCATCTGTCCAGACTTGAAAATCCTCATCAAGACAAACTCGAGAACAAAGAAATCAATGAAGCATTTCCTCTCGAAACTCTTGGTTCGATTGCTCTTCAAGATCAAAGTACCCCATGGTTTGCCGATTTTGCAAATTACCATGCGGGGAAATTCGTTATCAAGGGAATGACATCCCAACAAAAAAATAAATTCTTCAAGGATGTCAAGCATTATTTCTGGGATGGGATGATCCTTTCCTGTTTAAGATATGTGCTGATCAGTGATAAGAGACTGTTGTGTTTCCAGGGCAAGAAGCATATGAACATTCTTCAAGCATCCACAGTGGACCTACTGGGGGACACTATGGTGCCAATTACACAGCAAGAAAGGTCTTCGATTCAGGATTCTATTGGCCCACCATCTACAAGGATGCCCATGACTTTGTCACCCGTTGTGACATTTGTCAACGTCAAGGAAAAATTACGCAACGTGATGAGATGCCACAAAACTCCATCCAAGTTTGCGAAATCTTTGACATCTGGGGCATTGATTTTATGGGGCCGTTCCCGTCTTCAAGAGGGAACAAGTACATACTCGTGGCTGTTGACTACTTGTCAAAATGGGTTGAAGCAAAAGCGCTCCCCACCAATGATGCCCGAGTTGTTTGCAAATTTTTAAAAACTCTCTTTTCTCGATTTGGTGCCCCCCGAGCTATCATAAGTGATCGCGGAACACACTTTTGCAATGACCAGTTTACAAAGGTCATGCTTAAGTAGGAGTCACTCATCGTCTCTCCACCGCGTATCACCCACAAACAAGTGGCAAGTTGAGGTGACCAAATATCGTGGTTTAAAAGCGTATTCTTGAGAAACCGTGGGAGAAAATCATGCTCCTGGTCGGAACAAACTAGATATTCTCATGGGCATCCCGCCAAGCTTACAAAACAACACCCCTCGGGTTGGTACTTTCTGGTATAACTTGTGTATGGAAAAGCAAAGTCATCTCCGATCGAAATAGAGCACAAAGCCTACTTGGGCCAACAAAGCCTAGCAAATTTTGATGTTCAAACTGCGTGTGATCACAAGGAAATTCAACTCTAAATAACTTCGTGATCAAGCCTACGAAAACTTCTTTAAAATCAATAAAGAAGAAAACCAAGAGTCATGATGCTAAGATTAAAAAAACCGCGTTTTCAACGTTGTGATCGAGTCCTCCTCTTTAAAACTCTAGATTAAAGATTTTCGTCAGAAAGGCTTAAGACCGCCGCTGGTCAGCAAAAGACCATTCACAATCAACAAGTTCCCCCGTACGGGCACCATCCGAGTTTATATCTCAAAACTCTGGGCCAAATTTTAAAGTGAATGGTCATCGTTACAGGCACTAACTTTGGAGGGGAAACGTATCTACCACAATTGGTAGTCCCGGATCTCCAAACATTCCCAAATGTCCAATAAATTCAGGTGACGGGTCAAGCATAGTGACCTTAAACAAGCGCTTCGTGGGAGGCACCCCATGCTTATCGTAGTATTATGTAAAAATAAATAAGTGTTTTCTTGTTGTGTGGAGGCTCGCCTTTTCCATTACCCGTGTTTCGTGTTTGTGTTGTTAATTATCCAGGATTGCCCGGATTGTGAAGAACTCTCGTGCTTGTATTTTTATCAAGAGTTTCACATCCTCAGCTTCATTTTGGGAATCCAGTATCCAAATCTAATCGACTAACGTTTTATCTTTTGGCACACTTAATAAACGGCCTTAGATTTACGTAGGAACCCCTTTCAAAACATCGAGGACGATGTTTAATTCTAGTATGGGGGGGATCTTCGATTTGATTTTGCCTGCAGCCGTTGTTGTCACGTAATTCCGTTTTTACCACCAAATTTTTGCAAAAATACCAAAAAAAATAATAATAATAATAATAAAAAAAAAAAAATTACAAAATCCTTCAAAAATAAATAGTGTTTTTTGTCAGCATGTTTTTGACTTTCGCTAATGGGGAAGAATGAGAAACTTTTTGACGTGCGATCGGGCGTGTTGAGCCCTAGCTAGTTCCTTAACTGTAGGCTAAGCTTTCACGAGGTGAAGAATAAGAAGTGATAGAGTTAAATATAAGTTTATGTGCTGAGCAAGATTCTTCTAAAACTTATATGAGTAACTTGTGGCTTTTTCTCCCATTAGCTTCTAATCCACCTAATCATACGTGCTCTTTTATTCAACTAAGATCAATCGATGTTTTTTTAGAAAAAGCTTCAAATTTGTAACATGATTCTTTAAAACAAGACGAGTTTTTTTCAGTTCTTAGTAATTTGAAAGTTAAAATGTCAAAGAAAGCATGAATGATATGTGAATGCAAAAATTCCAGAATATTAAGATTAATGCCAAATGAATCCAACAATAATTGATTATCTGGGAGCAAGTAAAAGATGTGTCTGATATCGCCACTTAGGTAAACACCGAGGTGGGGGTTCAAACTAAAGACATCTTTACATCTAGGGATTTTGGTGTGTTGTGATAACACAATCACCAGGAAGCGAGGTCTAGTGAGGGGTCAAACTAAGACACCAATCCTGGCCATATTAGGAATGAAGGTGTTATAGTGATGTGATTTCCCACTACGCTAGCAACGGGGTGGGTTTTCAAACTAAGAACACCGGTCGTTGGTTGTGATATCCTACTAGGGAGCGAGGCCTAGGTAGGTGTTCAAACTAAGCAACGCATTCCTAGCTTTAAGAACTTATGATTATGATGATGAAGATGTTGCAAAAAGTTCTACAGTTAAATTTTCGTTCTTTAAAAACAAGTTACAAGGTCCTAATAAGTTGTTGCTTTGAGTCATGATTCATCTTGAATTACGACTATGGAAATAAGTTGATCTATGGATGAGTTGAATTGAGTACACACATTTAAATCATATATCCATGTTGGGAGTTAAAAGTTCACAAGTCATAAGTATGAGTGCTCAACATTTAGACTTATATTGACAAATGATCTTGTTTAATTGCTTGGTTTGGAACTAGTGAAAAATCGGGGACGACGAATTTATCCTTCAGGACATCCGTAGATTATTCTATGGACGCTTCTCATTCTATGATCCCAGTGTTTATAAAATAAAGGAAGTCAAACATGTTAGTTAAGAAAAGAAAGAGGAAAATCCAAAAATATTAGGGATAGTTAGTGTACATATAAAAAATTGGTGAAAACGGGACTTGTCGAAGCTATTGATTCTTTAGTTCCCCTTGACGAACACTTAGCTACTTTTCGAGGTTATTAGTCAAGGGGGATCGAGATTCTTAGTTTTCTAAGTGTTTACTTCATAACATTGCGTGAGGACACGGCAATACCTTAGTATGGGAGATTTTGGTATGTCTAGACGTAAAACTAAAATGGGTAATTTTGTGTAAGTTGGCAGGTAAAGAGTAAAATAAAAACATGGTATAGAAGTCATACTAATACAGATTAGGATACATTATTTTTGGTAAATTTGGTTTATAAAACTTAGAGCGCAATGCCATACTTGTTCTGAAATAAGTAAAACTTTTATAAAATCTTTGTTTGGTTACATTTTCTTTTGTGTGAGTATTAGTTTATTTTTCTAAGTTACGCCATTTATTTTAGGTCGCTCTTAGGAGTATTCATCTTACTTCAGCTCTTATATTGTTCGATATTGCCATTCGCTTGAGGTGAGTTCATAGCCTCGCCTTTATACATTTAATTGTTTTCTAAACCCCGCGAGGAAGATACATGATAGCTTTTTTTCAAATTGAACACAAGTGGTTTTTATGGTATGCTAGACCCGATATCTTGACTAATTGCATGAATAGCTATTGCCAAAGACCCTAATATCATGAACCGTTAATTACCTTGTAGGGGTAAGCGCTAGTATATTAAATAGATCTATTGGGCTTGACAACCTCGTCCGGGGTATGGATCCACTGCGAGAACACCCTGTCAAACGGACGTTTTGTATTGAGTGATTGTAAGTATAAAGAAATAATACCTAGTGACGGGGGGCAAATTGTGAACATATATTTATATGATGTGTTAACGCTCCGGTGTTATGAGCTCAATCCATTAGTAACTAATAGCTTATGTGCGCAACAAGTTATCCGATGATATATACTTGTGTTATTCTTTTTATTCATATAAACTCTATGGATTCACTCAACGTTTTCGTTGACGTTTTTAGCATGTTTTATCTCAGGTAATTAAGAGTGATGATTTGGAGCGGCCGAGGAGTTAGCGTCAATGTTTTTCAAGAAACTTGTTTTATGTTCCATTCTACTAAAACTCTTATTTAAATGTCTTTAAAAACTTGTGTGGATTTGGTAACGATCTTGTGGGACAACGTTTAGTAACTCTGATTTTAATCTGAATGGAACAATATTTTGAAACGTCTCTTTTTGAGTCATTCCTATATTCTTGTGCGATTGTACTGTGATTTAACACCCAAGTTGTATGTTCCGCTGCCGTTGAAATTTGGAGGTGGTTAAAGATAATGGATGTTTCGGGTTGCCATCCCTACTTGGACAACTTACGATCTTTATATGTCTGAAATTGATTGGCATATAAACTGTCATAGCCTCGGTGTCATGAGCTTAGAGCAACGTAAATACTTTTGTGATTGTTGTATGTGTTACAATAGTCATGCATTTTAAATATTGTGTTCCGTACTTATGATATAACTAAACCTGTGAATTCACCAACTTTATATTTACATTTTTAAGCATGTTTTCACGTGCTTAACTTTGGACTCATACTTGATTTGTTGTGTGGAGTCTTCTTGCTATATTATTACTCTTTTCAAGACTTATTTTCTATTCAAACTCGTTTTCTTTTAAAAACTCAATTATGCTTCCGCTACAATTTACTTATGCTTCCGCAACTCTTTTAATCATGTTTTGAATTGTTGTAAGACTTATTTATATTTAATCAATGCATCGTGTGCGGTATGTTTTCAAACGTTTAAATAGTGGTCATTCTCGTATCTTGTGTGATGAATATTATGGTGTCACGCCCTCGGACATTTATTTCGACTAGACCCGGTTTGAGGGTGTGACACTGGTTATACGTGCAAAGGTTTATATGGAACAAACGGTAGTTTTTACTAGGTCTGGTATATAACACAGTATTTGATACTAGTGTTTTTCACTGCTTGCATGTATGACTACTAGCAATATATATTTATTTATATAATGTATTGGTTTAATATATTACATAATTATACTTACATTTCATTTGCCATATCATATTTTACATTACGTTTAATTCTATTCACCATACGCATCCTGCATGGTTCATATAAATAGATTTATATAAACTTTTGCTTGTGTAGAGTATGGCAGCTCTAGTTATTACTATTTCTTCTGACGCTTCAGATGAGAGTGTGGGATCTTTTGTTTCATGAGTTACTCTTTTCGACACTATTCCTACAGAGATCCCTATTGTTCCCGATCTACCTACAACACCAAAGTTACCTACGGTTTCACCTTTCTTGTGTTTGGATGACTCTGAGTCGGACCCTAAGTCCGAGCTAGCTGATGAGTTACCTGAGTGACATGTATCACTTAGACCTTTCAGTGCTATGGTTTCTAAGTAGAGGGCCAAGGTTATATCTCATCCATCATCGCCATCAGGATCATCATTACCATATACTACTATTCCATCTACAAAGATTCTAGTTACCCGTATTCCACCAACACCGTCTACAGAGATTGCTGCCACATCACCTGCTTGTGACACACTTACTTCAATAATTTAACGCTTCTATGGACGTCCACGTAGTCCTTTTTTAGTATGTTATCTTTGTATACGGACGACCACAAGGAAGAGTACATTAGGGTTACGACTCGTGATGACACCAACACGTAGTGTAGCTCTTCGTAGCGCCCGCCGATCAACACGTTCATCTGAGTCATCATCATCCAATACTTCATCCGGTTCTTCATTGGATTCAGCATCACATACTTTAGAGAGTTCTTCTACTACTTCTCTACATGATACACAGATAACACTAGAGGATCATTCATAACATTCTTCTGACGCTGCTTGCTCTCCATCTAGGCCATTGACCCATAAGAGGCTGCAGTGCTCAGAATATGCTACACCTACATCTTCTTCATCTGCTGGACCCTCTTAGGTAAGGAGTCGGTCTTCAGTCATCCATTCCATTATAAATTCACACTGCATGAGCCCCTATCACGGCTAGAGATGACCTCCTACCACTCACAGAGGTATATAGGGGTACATCAGTCGTGTATTCTCATAAGTCTAATGATGAGGGTAACCCAGAGACACATGCAGAGTCGAACATGGATTCAAATATTCGGGCAGACATTGAGGCTGAGACTGCGGCTGCTGCTGCGACAGTTGATGGGCCAGGTATTGAGCCAGTTATGGCAGTGGTTGAGACGGGTTTTGAGTCAGGGTTGGCAGTTGTTGAGTCTGAGAGCGAGCCGAAGGAGGCAAAGGCTGATAATAAGGTTAATGCTGAGATTCAACCAAAGGGTACTATAGAGATTGGGGTCGATGTTACTACTGGGATTGATATTGACTCACTTTAAAACAACTCCTTTTACTATAAATATAAATATAAATATAAATATATATAATAAGAATTATCTCAAAGATATCAATAATAAGAGAGTAAGAATTCCGTAAGGCTTTTTAAAAGATTTATTACTTTTGACCAAAGCAAAATCCTAAAAACCTTCCCGGGTCGTGTCCCGACGAGGTGTGAATGGAAAATTGAGGTATCGTTTGTGAAACAATGCTTGAATATCACAAATTGGATTTAGTTTTCTATTTCTACTAATAATATGCTAAAATAAACAAAGGCAAACTAAAACGGAAGCAATTAAAGTGAAAAAACGAAAAAAAACGATAACGAGACCAAATCCCGTTCTTAAAAAAACAAATTCTAAAATTTTAACCCTACAAATAAAAATTTAATTTTTATAAATCCTAAATGATAAAAGAAAATTTTTTTAAAAAATTTATTTATTTATTTATTAATTATGAATTAAAAACAGTTTTTAAGAAAATTAATTATTAAAAATAGAAAACAAATTTATAAAAATCTGAGAAAAAGCTGGAAAATACTTTAACTACTGAAGAATTTAAGAAAAATGCTAAATGCAAAAAAGCAGTTTGTAATAAGCAGTTTTTAAGCAAAAATAAGTTGTAAAGAAAAAAGGGGAAATAAGGTTAAGTTTATTATTTGTGCACCCTTGGACGTAAAAGTCCCAAGGGCGCAGTGGTAAGGTGTGTGGTGTGTTGTGTGTTATAAAGGTTGAGTGGCTAGAGGTCATGGGTTCGAGCCTTGCTCACCCCTGACTTTCCTACTCCCTTTTTTTTAGTTTTGAAAATCTGCTTTTTGAAAAAGCTTTACAAGACTGAAATAAGCAATTTTTGAAAAACAATTTTTATAAAAAATTTAAAATAAGCTAGAAATAAGCAAAAACAATTTAAACTTAAAACACTTAATAATAAACTGACTTGACTTTTTAAAGCTAAATAAGCTACCTAAAAGACCAAATAAACTCAAACAGCTAATGCACTATCCCTAATAAGCACTAGTGAACTAAAATAAGCTAATCTTAATAAGCCATAAGCTCTAAATTCCTAATTAGCTTTTTAGCTAAAACTAGTATTGAAACAGTATGAGTAGGGTACTTTTGAGCTTATTTTTAAGCACTGAAATGGATCCTTATGGCTTAATGACTTGTAAAACCTTAAAGCTTATACTACAAACTATCTAAATCAGTATTTAAAAAGTATTTTGAAAATCAAACAAGCCATGAAAAAGCTTACCCAAACAGATTACACTATTTTTTGGTTTTCTTAAAAGGAAAAATGACTTTTTGCAGACTAAATTTAAGCTAGGAAAAAGACTTTAAATACTAAAATAAGCTCAAACAGATGAATATCACCAACCAATGAGCTTATTCTCTTAAATTCATATTCTAAAATCCATTTTAACTAACCTAATTTTGAAAATGAAAAAGGACCTTTACTTTGAAAAAGACACTTGACAGTTTTATGCAAAAACTTAAATGACACATTGTACTCATATAAAAACCATTCTTACTGCATTTTAACATCAAAGCAAAGCAAAAATTAACACCTACAAGCCACTTATTGAAATCTTAATCAAATAAGCTAAATCATAAAACAATATTACCACAGATTCAAAGTAGAAAATATAAATGCTTAAAACTAATTTCTAAAACATAAAAGCTTATAAAAAACTGATCTAAAGCTTTTCTAACAGCTTATCAAAGTTGGATTAAGGACCAAAGTGAGGTCAAGCAGCATTAACCTTGGTTAATGCTGATGTCCCAAACACCCCTTTATAACCACTTAAAACTATATTAAGCTTAAAACAGATTATGAAAGGCCTTGGAAACTCAAAACAGATTAAGCACTATGCATTTAAAGGACAAATAAGCAAAATTATATGAAAATAAGCATTTATCAAAAAGCTAAACTAAATAAGCTAATTTGGCTATTTTGGACAGTTTTTATGAAATCTCAAATCAAACAATAATAGAGCAATAAACTAGATGCAGTAAGCTAACAAAAGACTAAATAAGCATAAGAAGGCAAAGCATAAGCATAAATAAGCAGGAAATAAGCAAAGCAGAAATAAGCTTAAAAAGAGAAAAAGTAAAGTACCTAGTCCTGTGCACCAAACAAGGACATAAAATGAAGTTCCTAAAAGCTCTAGGGACTCAGCTTATTGTCAATAAGTTGAATCCAAACCCATAAGCTCATCCAAAGCTATCTTATCATCCATAAAGCTCAAAATAGAATTCTTGATTCCAAATACACAAAAAACTCTCAAAAGCTATTGTATAAGCTTATATGAGTGTAACAAGTTCTATAAGCTTATGAGAGCTTATAGAAAGGACTTTTGAACAGAAATAGCTTCAAGGCATAAAGATAAAAAATGAACAGATTTGCATATATAAAAATTTAACTTTTCATTAACTTAAAAAAAAGATTACAAGGTTCTTGAAAGTTTAAATGAAAGAATTAAAAGACTTAAAAACATAAATTTAAAACATTAAAAAGTAAATTACACTACTCCTAAGTTACATTACATTACACTAGATACCTTATACAAAGAGGATTCTAATCTATTTATATAAAAAAAACTAAAGGCACAGGGTGTGCTTCTTGTGCTTCTTGTGAGAGAGGCTTTCCAAGCCTTAATCTGAGCCCTTCATCTTTCTTTGGCCCCAAGTGATATGATCACAACCCTTCATTTAGCTTCATGTCGTTTCAGCCAATCGTGAATCCTAGGATTGCCAACGTGGTTTGGAAGCTTATGGGATGTGGTGTTTTGTTGTGGGGATCGTTTCGGGAAGATAGTGTGAGTGACAAGTGAGTAGGTTTTGGGGATTGAGTTTGGCGGGAAAAGGGATTTGGGAGAGACATACAGTAAAAATGTTTTGACCCTGTGTTGTTTATAAATGGTTGTTAGGATTAGGGACTAACGGTGAAACTAGCCAGGGACTAACCATGTTAGTCCCTAAGGACTTAAGGTGTAATAAGGGTTAACCGTGTTAGTCCCTAAGGACATATTTTTTTTATTATTGTGAAATTCAAAAGTATGTAGATGGCTTAATATGTTCGTATGAATTTTGATAAAGATTTGGATTGAGCTAAATTGATAGTAGAGTTTTAGTGCACGGTTCTTAATTGCTGAAAAATGATTCGAGTGTGATTGAGGTTTTGAGTGTAAGTTTGTTAGTATTCGGATTAGCTTGTGTGTGATTTGGGTTGTGTGATAATTTGGATTGATTTTTTGCGTTTGTGTTGAAAATTACTTGGGTTCATCGTGATAAATAGGGAAAATAGGATCAAACGAGGAAATAAGACGCTTAGCTTAGGAAGCTGAAAAACAACAATTATTTGCTTTAAAAGTCCAACAACAAAACACAAATTTGACTAGTCAGCTTGAGATGTATAAGGAAATAGTTTGGATTTTGGAAGGTATTAACAAGGATAATAATTATCTCAACGAATTTCTTGAGGCTAATGAACGGGCAAAACGTTATAATCGACAAGCTCGGTCTTAATTTATTCGTGATCGAGATATCATTCGAGATCTAAAAAAACAATGAGATAAATTAGAGTTAGATGTCAAGGATTATAAGAGACAAAAAGAGGAATATCAAAAGACACAAACGATTTTCAATCAAACACAATGTAACAAAGAGGAAAAATATCTTGATGATATTCTTCAGTTACAAGCTAAAATCAAAGATCTTGAAAATGTTGTTTGTAAAATGGGCAAATCAACTGAAACACTTTGGTTGTGCTTACAATAAACAAAAAAAGCTTTTCGGGACAATTACATAAGTGGGTTTGGGATTATAACAGTCCATATGTTCTTTCACAAAGCTTATGCTAAAATTCTAAGTGGTTATTCATGCTTATTAAACTTTTGTGATAAAATTAAACAAATGCATGTGTTTGATTCTTAGGAAAACTCTTGAGGATGTGAAAATTAGTCATTTAAAAATGAATAGGTTTCAAAAAGATGAAAAAGCTCAATGAGTTAAGTTACAAACCAACGATTACGGATAAAAAAAATTGAACAAAACGTTTTATGCAATTTTGGTTCCTCAATGATCTTCTGCTGAAACAAAACATATTTTCCATCATCTTGTATATCTTCTGTTTCAAAAATATCTTCTGAAGAATTTTCTTCTAAGACAAAACCAAGCATGGCATCAATGCCTAGTGCAAATCCAATGCTTGTGGATTTGAATGAAATGGAAAATATTTTCCAAACATTGTTTAAGTTAATTCAAAAGATTTGTAAAAGAGATGAAAAAGAAATGAATCCAATTGTTCAAAAGTTGTATTTCTATTTTATACTCTTTCAGAATCGATTTAAAAAGGATGTAAAAGAAATGAACGATGTTTTTGTTTCAGTGGAAAATGATCTTTGGATGAAATTATTTCAAACTAAATAGCTTTTTAAAAAGTTCGACTCTTGGAAGGTCCTTAGCTGGAAGCTATCACGAATCTTGTCAGAACTCTTGTGTGGATATATATGGAATAAGGATTTACATGATGAAATGAAGAATTTCAAAAAGAGGTCAAAAGATGTTCGTCAAATGAGAGTATAAACAGCTGAACGGTTTGTAATGGATTCATTTGAGTCAGTCACACAGGGATTTCAATAAAGAATTGTTGAATTGGAAAAAGATTTGTCAAAATTTGAGGGCCAATGAGGTATTGCTTTTGAAATCGCACTTCAACACAAGTCTTGAGAAAATAATTCTTTAAAAACAGTGCAAAAAGAAAATGAGAATTTTATGACATCATTACAACTCGAGAATGCTCATTTGAAACAGACTTATAAAGATTTGTTTGAATCGGTTTAAAGGTCAAAGGTTGAGACTAATCAATGTGATGAAGTTAAAGTTAAGGACAATTTTGATGAAAATATAAAACTAAAAAACCATTGAGTTGGAAATATCGAGTGGACGACATTAATTATGGAGAATTATACTGAAGTTGACTTACAAAAACTTGTTTGATTCAATCAAAAAGTCGCGGGTTCAAAAAAACTTCAAATGTAACACAAAACGAGGCAGAAAATCTGAAATCTCAATTGTTTAAATTTGCTGAAACAAAGTTCAGTAATATTTTGGAAAAGAATGAATTTTTCAAAAAATCACCGGGGGAGAAACAACATCTTTTTAAAAACAAAACAAGTGTTTTTTAAATAAAGATTGATGAGCTGGAAAAGGTTTTAACTCAACAAACAAAAGATTTTAATGTTGTCAAGCTTGAATTGTCCAACAAAACTGCTAAATTTGAGGCGTATTTTGAAAAACTTAAAAACGAAAGTTGTTCTTGAACGACAATAGGCTCGTAAGGTTGATGATTCTAAAGCTGAAAAGGATCAATTTTTGAAAGAAATTAACCATTGAGACTCAATTGGGAAAATCTGGAAGGAAAGTCTGTGAATACAAGTTTGATAATACATTCAATTTTAGGAAAACTCACCAGCTGATAAATTTGTTGATAAATCTGAAATTTCAAATTCAATGGTTTTACTCCCAAAGTTGATATGCAAAAGAGTTTATCAAAACCAGTCACTGCACAGTCTTTGTCTAAAAATAAAAAAGATCAGCTTTTAAAACGAATTGCATATTTGGAATCAAAATTGGCATCACAAGATATTCGTTCTTGTCAAAAAGAATATCTTGAGTTGAGAACTTTGTTTTTGCTTTGAATGTCAAAGTTTGATTCTCTTATCGGTAAAGAGGGAAACCAATGTTTCAGAATCTTCAAATACCTTGAGGAAAAGTGCTTCGGAAATGGTTCACACGGTGTTCATTCTTTGGGTGGATTCCTCAACCGTTTTTAAAAAAGGGTTTCTAAGTTTACTCAATCTATTCTTTACAAAAAGATAGGAAGTTTTCTAAGAAATCTCAAAGTTTTGAACATTTTTTCCTCAAAGGGTTGAAGACAAGAGATTCAAATGCAAAGAAATCAATTTTTTGAAGAATCACACTTTGTTTTACACATAGGCAAATACAAGTTGTGGAGGGTCACCAATTAAGGAATCTCAAACTTTTGAAGCATCTACTTCTCAAAAGAGTTTTAAGACAAGTACTTTAAAAGGAAATAATCAAGTTTTTGTAACTCCACATTCTTGTTTTACACCGGTAAAACAAGTGTGGAGACCAAAGCAAAGTCATTCGAAATCTTTCACATATTCCAAATCAGAAATGCTTTCAATGCAAAACAAGAATGACTCTGCTTCGACCATCAACAAGAAAGGAAGATTTTCAAACGATGCAAAACAAATTTTCAGAATGTTTCATCAAATGACAATAAAAAATGGAAATCTTCTTCGTCAACAAGATTTAAAAATCCTTAAGAAACACAGAGTTTCAATAATCAATGGAAAATCAAAAGGAATTTTAAATCTCTGTTGATTCCACGAGAGTTGTTTTCACATGAAACACCGGTTTCAAGCCCTTGTTGGAACTCAACATCTTTACATCGAATTAACACAACTTTAAAATGGTTTTCAAAACTTGGCAAACCCGTTAGCACCGTGCTTAAATGGGTTCCAAAGGTTGTTGTCTAAATTCGATGTCAATGGTTTGTATTCAATTGACAGATTGCAACCCGTGCTTTATATTGTTTTGTTTCTCTCGGTCTTTAAATAAAAGGGAAGTGTACGTTTCAGTGCGCTTTACCTTAAAAAGAAGAGAAATCTTCTTGTTTTGAGCAAAATTATTCAACTTTTTCACAAAGATTTTCAAAATCTTTCAAAAGTTTGCTCACCAAAATGGCTTGTTATTAAATTTCAGATAACAACCCGGTTTTCAAATAAAAGAAAAGTGTACGTTTCAGTGCGTTTTATCTTCAATAGAAGAGAAATCTTCTTTGTCCCAAGCAATTTTTTATCTAAATCTTTTCAAAAAGTGTGCTCGGGACATACGACTTCTAAGTAAATGTCAGCTTAGGACTCGTTCTTCAAATAAAGGAAAGTGTATATTTTTGTAATTTTTCTCACAACAGGAAGCTTACAACTTCTCTGGACTTGCTCGGGACATACGACTTCTAAGTATATGTCAGCTTAGGACTCATTCTTCAAATAAAGGAAAGTGTACATTTTTGTACATTTATCCTCACAACGGGAAGTTTACAACTTCTTGGACTTGAGCTATTTCATTTAAGATATTCAAAATCTTGAGCTCAAGCAAAATGGTATACAAATGAAAATGTTTTGAACAAATGAATAATAATCGATTTAAAAGAAGTTGTGGTCAAGTATGTTTATATCGATAAGCGTGCAAATGGTGAAGATTGTGTCCGGTTACGACCGTTTCCTGAAATTAACAGGATGAGGAGTGAGCAATCTACTGACCATACGTTTTAGATATTTATATACTTTGACGCAACTATTTTTCAAATTTGTTTAGAACATTCAAAAAGGTTCCAAATCATAATCATGCTATATCCGTTTTCTCCCATGTGTTTTCAAATTCTCATATAGCTATTTTAATCCATTGATATCAAAAATATCATTTGGTATGCTATTTTTGAGGGGGAGAAAATTGGATTAAAATGTGATCAAGAAAGATAAATGCTTAAGTGTGTGGAATATCAAAGTGATCTAAAAGACTCAAAGTGCAATCAACTCTTTCCTCCATGTGCAAAATAATTTTGAATATCAATGCACATGTGTAGGGGGAGTATTTCTCAAAAAGTGAAACTTTCAAAGTGTTAAATGTTTTGATTTATATCAAACACTTTGATTGATTTTCAAATGGTTTTATGGTTTCGATCTTAAATACCCATCAACCAACTACCTCACAATGATCAAAGAAGATATAAGGTGGTAAGGTTAGGTATTATCCCATGATCCAACCAGAACCGGAGGGATCTACCCAGGGACATTCCATAGATAGAATATAGGTCCTTAGGTATGATGGAGTAGAATGTGAATGGGAATAATGTTAACTAAGGCATGAGTTATCATCGGAACAATCACAACAAGATGATAATGAGGACGCGTTAGTTTAACATTGAAGGGGTTGAAGAATGAAAAAGAAATGTATGGATAAAGGGTGAAAAGAAAGAAGCCCTCCACAAACATTAGGCAGAAACCGGGTCAATACATAATCTATCGAATATCACAAAGATGATATTTGGTATTGAAGAAAGACATCATGGACCCAGTGATGCAATGCACAACCCTTCCCAGCCACTCAAGATTCTCTCAAAAGAATTCTTGTTTCATTGTCACGGAGATTAAATGCATAATCTATTGACATCTCACTCCGAGATTGTTGATATTGAAAAGGTGGCAGTCTGCTCCAGCCTCCGATCACAAAAACCAAAACGCACTTATTGAGTCTAGAGCCAAATGAGATCAAATCATAAATCTCACATAGGACACAAAAGTACATTTGTATTAAACATCAAAGATACAAAAAGTACAAGAGTCGCTTATATGTCTATGTGACAGTGCATGTCTTAGTGACATTGCCGGAACATTCAAGAGTGATACTTAAATTAAGTATTTCACAATGATTGAATGGAAATCCTACCAGTGCTAACATCAAGCCAACGCTGAACGTAGGTCACTAATTTGAAAATGATTGTTTAATGATTCAATTAGTGTTAACTAGTAATCTAAGTGATCTAGTAGTTATCGTGTTTTTTCGAAATTTGTTTTCGAAAAACACAAACAACATTTCCTTGATTTATTCAAGTGAAGTGTTGGATTACCAAGGTTACTTATGATGTCACAATATTGATAAGGGGAGATTGTTGGAATTGAAGTTAGTAGTGGACTCTCATGCTTAGACCACACTCCACACATGACTTCACTATCGAATATTCAGGCGTAACAAGATTATAATTATGTTTGATGGTCATCAAATGCAATCAAGGGGAAGAGAAGTGTTCAAGCTGGATATTTCGATAGAGTGCAACATTTAGGGGGAAGAAATGTGAAGTATGTGTATACGAATGGTTGTTTATTTGGGGGGAAGCAATTGAGGGGAAGAACATCAACAACATCTCTACCTTTTAGAAGCAAGAACACCATCGTAATTCATACCTTCATATCTCATACATAAAGTTCAAAGATACACTTCCGCAACTCTGATAAATCAAAGAACTTCAAAGGCAAAGACGAAAGAAAATGAAAAGATCAAGATCAAGATCACAAGAGCATGATTGGAACAAGACCACTATTACACAACAAGAATCAAGACAAACAAGATTTAAAGTTCAAAGATCAAAGTCACAAGAGAGATCTCAATGATCATCCTTTAGGGGGAGATTGTTACGAATAAGAAAATGATGATCATTAATGTGATCAAAGAGAGATCTCAATGATCGTCCCTTGGGGGAAGATTGTTAGGATTGATAAAAGTGACGATCTTATTGAGATAAAAGTCTTGTAATAAATAGAAAAATAATATTATGTAATAGGTTAGGTGAAAGGATCATGACAAAAATAAAGTCACGAGGCCCGATAAATAGTTAAAGTCTAAAAGACAAGAGCTCCATGCTTATTCTTGTAATTGGGTATAAATACCCCACCACCTCCTCATTAGTGAGGGGTGTCTTCTAATCTCATTCTAATCATTTTCTCTAATCCTCCTCCTCCCTTTTTCTCTCTCTATTTTCTATCTTTCTCTCTCTAGATTAAACACTTTATTGCTTATTGATCCTGAATTCAAGACCTCACATAATACATGTTTTAGTTCTATCAGTTTGGATAGTGAAACTACCACTTATATAAAATACCGTAAGCAGTAAGTTAGTAAAGTCTCTATGAGCTAGAATCCAA
>BQNB010095964.1:8196-25738 GCA_026074375.1 Tanacetum coccineum
TATATTGATTATGTGTTTGCCTAAGTAGCGATAACCCTCCTGAGCCCATTATCATGAACTGTCAATTGCATAGATGTAGTTGTTAATTGCATTATGTGAGCGCGAATGTTATAAATAGATCTATTGGGATTAACCTCCCCGTTTGGGTGATTAGCTATCACCGGGAACGAACGTTGACCATGTCGGACTTGGATGTTGCGGGTTACAACATCTGTACGGGCAAAATAACTGCTAAAATAGCAAATATAGGTTGAGCTTCAGTGTCATGAGCTTAGTGCAACAGTAATCTGGTTTTGTGATTGTTGGCATATGTTGTAACATCACGGGAAAGTCTTGCGGTCCTGCATAATTTAAATACATAAACCTATGAATTCACCAACATTTTTGTTGACGTTTTAAGCAATGTTTTCAGGAGGTCAATAGGCACGAGGTGCCAAGGATGCATTGGATTACATTTTGGATTGCACACTTAAAGATTTATGTGCATCATATTTTGGGAAATGTATTGTTGTCTTTTGTAATATTAAACAAGGAACAAGAAAAGCTTTATGCTTTTGTATTATGTCTTATAATTAAATCCAATGTATCAGTTTAAACGACTTTTTGTGTCGTTCTTATATATATCTTGTGCTGTTGATCTTGAAGTAACACGCCCCGGATCCTTATTCCGCTGCGACCCATTTTGGGGGTGTTACAATTTCGATAGACCCTTATAAGTTATAATAAACTAAAATATGAAGATTTTACACAACGCAAGTTTAAATTAATGATTCGTTAAGCTAGGAAGCAAAACGGGTCATATTAGGGTTTTAAAATGAAAATGCGCAGGTTTAAGCTCAAATTCTTTCATGACTTATCAAAGTACTTATTTTAATGTTAATTAAGTTTATTAGGATAGATTATAACAATAGTTTACAAGCTTAGCTTATAGATTAAGCAAAAACATGAAATTAGGGTTTTGGGTGTACGGTTTTGGATCAAAAAGGTATAACACATAGGATTTTGAGTTCAAAGCTTTATATTATGATTTTAGCATGATCATATGAACATTATATAGGTATGAATATAGAATATAAGCTTAGAGAACCTGGTCTTGAGCTTATAGCTTAGAAACGGGTCGAAATCGGGACTTTTAGCTTCGTACGCCTAGAATAACGACTCTGGGGCTTCGTTTCTTGGTTTCTTTTGCTTCCTTTCTGAACTTGAGCCTTCTTAAGACCTCTTAGGATCTATTAGAGCAAAGTATTGCTTCTATGTAAGGGTTATAGAGGAGGAAGTGGGGGATGAAGAAAAATGAATGATTTAGGTTCCTATTTATAGTCATATGATCCTTAAAGCTTAAGGTATGCTTGAAATCTGAGATGGGGCATGTGTACAAGCTAGGTAGGGATGTGGAGAAGCTAGTAGATGTGTTGTATAAGCTAGGAAGTAGCTTTGGTGAGGTGTTTTGGTCTTGGTGATGCCGCGGCTAAACAAGGAAGAACAAGGAAGCCATGTGCAATTTTTTAATCTATAAATGAAGTAGATATTTGTGTGAGGTGCTTGTAAGCAGCTTAGGGATGAAGTAGCTTAGTCATGGAGGTGCTTGATTGCAATATAGGACTTTGGAATGGGTTAAAATGAAAGAAAGGTGTATACGGGTACATTTAGGGCTCATTAGGGTTCGGATTGAGTTTTCTAGCTTGTAATTCGTGTACATTTGATTAAGAATGTTAGGTTACTGATCCTAAGACTTATATTAAGGATTATAATCAAAATTTGATAGGTGGTTTGGGTTAAAATGGGTAGAAAATGAGTAAACGGGTCAAAAGTTACAATTAGGGCATAATTAGGGTTTTCTAGCTTTGTTTCTTGTACATTGTTGTTAATATGGTGAAATGATGATGGAAAGTGATTGAGAATGTTGTAATTTATGTTATTACCACTTATTTGAGAGTTGGTTTGAGTTTATAATGGATAAAAATGAAGAAACGTATAGTTTAGAAACTAGTCAGTTTTAGGGTTTTAGGGGTTTTGAATTAGGTTTGAATGTAGAAATAGATATGAAAGCATGAATGGAATAATTAGGAGTTTAAATATTGTTTATTAAGTGTAGTTGCTTGTACACAAGTGATGGTGAAGAATTTAGAATGAAACGGAGGTAAAACGGCTTTTAGATGTCGCTTAATTGACTTGTTACATTGTGCTTTGAAATTGTACTTGGCTTAGAGGGGAGTTTATATTTCAAATGAGATGTTATATTACTTGTATATATGCTTTAGTATCTTGTGCATTCACTTTAGATGTTAATCTTTCCATGAGATTAGGGTTTAGAGGTATATGATAACGGTTTAAAGCCCGTTTTGATATAACGTTGCGAATAGTACATTATAGGAATAATGTACCTTGTAATAAGAATATGATGATATTGACTTGACATGTTATGATGTTTGCTTGACATATATGAAGACAGGATTGCCATAGATAGGTTGCGTGAGCTCGTCTACTTTAGTTATGCAAATTACATTATATATTGAGATGCAAGTAATGTAATAAAGCGAAAAATTTCCCCGTACAATTGTGATCATAGTAAAATAGGTTGATGAAAATTCTTGGGTTGTTATAGTCTCCACCCCTTACAGAAATCTCGTCCTGAGATTTAATTGAAAGTTATAGTGAATAGATGTAGGTACTGGGCATGAATTTGATTTTTATGTTAGGTTAATCAAGGTCACAAGTCCACGTGTGTGATGCATTTATAATTATGTTGTACACCATAATTATAATTACCTCCTTTCACACGTCTACTTATTTTCAAGACTACACCTCTTGATGATAGCCAATATAATTTCTCTAGATTCTGATAGAATCTGGGTGGATGGAATACATTGCGCCACTCAGATCGTAAGGAATCGTTATTCATTAACCTTTAAAAGTCAACATCGAATAAGAATGCTATCATAAGTCTTTGTCAAAATTTTCATACCTAGTGGTATTGGAATTATTTGACATTGTATAGATTCTTGTGTGTTTCCTTGTTATTATGTTGCATAATATAACAAATTTTTTTATAATACAGAGATCATGGAATGAGTGATGTCAAGGAATGATTATGAATTTGAGAGTGTTTCTAATCATGTGAGATACAGATTTTTGAAATGAACAGACGATGAAGGTAATGAAGGTAATAATGATAATGATTAAGGGATTGTTTGTACAAACGGATTGAAAGAAACTTGGTTGTACGTATGTTATATACTTAAGCCTACTTATTTATAATTTGTCACTTACAAAAAGAAGCGTTCAACTCCTTGTAATTGAGAATTAATAAATTCATAGTTGAGAGATTTATAATTTCCTTATTCAAATGAAGAAGTGACCTAATTCAATTCAATAAGACGATCATAAATCATCTTATCTAAGAATAAAAACACAATATGGTAATGTGTAGAAAATGAATTGTTAGATAATATTCAGATGTTAATTGTACTGACGCCTATATAATCGAGGATGATAATTTATGTTTCAAAGGTATGAGGAGAGTATTCAGAGTTGAACATGATAGAATTGACGAGTTTTGATACCACCAGATAACAAGATGTAACAGAATTATCACTTTATTATTTCATGGATAACTTTACATACGAACTTTACATATGAAAAAGAGTTGATACTTATGCTAAGTATCTTGTAGTAGAATAAAAGTAACAGACGACGAGGATTGATGATTGGGGTTTTTAGATTGAAGAAGATTCTGATGAGAGTTGAATATCCTCGAGAGTTGTTTCTAGGGTAAAAATCCTAAAGTGAACAAAAGCAAGCTCATCTCTAAGTATGCTTTCCTGTGGCCCTGTTATTTGCTTTTGAGCACTGATTCGCATAATGTCCTTTCTTTCCACAGGCATTACAAGTTACGGATACCGTTTGTAGATTGTTTCTAGTGGTTTTGTTTCTGCAGTTCTTGGTCAGATGACCTACTCTGTTGCAAGTCCGGCACTTGACAGTACAAGGACCTATGTGATGTAGGGTGCATCTTTCACACAAAGGACGGTTTCCAGTATATCCGTTGGTGGCAGTATAAATCTTGAAGGTTTCTTGTCTTCTATTCTGCTGTCGGTGGTAATCATCATTACGGTTGTTATTGTTGTAGTTATTCTGATAGTTGTTGTTGTTGACGATGTTCCCTTTATCCTCAAGCTTTCGTTTGTGATCATTGGTTTCTTGCACGGAATCACGCTTTATTATTTGATCCATTAACCTCTGGGATATGTTGATGGCTTCCTCCAAAGTTTGAGGCTTCGAGGCAGTAACGTTTCCTTCAATGCTTTGCGGTAGTCCCCCGATGAAAGCTTCCATAAGTTTCTCAGAATTCGGCACCATGTTTGGACATAAGATTGTTAATTCTTGGAATCTTCTAATATAAGTCTTGAGATCACTTCCATTTACAGTTATACCATAAAATTCATCTTCCATTTTCCTGATCTCAGTTCGAGGATAGTACTTGTTTGTCAGAAGCCATTTTAACTCAGTCCAGGTGATTTGATTAGCTTGCTCTATTCCCATAGGCTGGGCATGTGCATTTCACCAGGAAAAGGCATCATCAGTTAAAGTACCAGTAGCAAATGTTACTATGTCTTCCTCGGCACACTTGCTATGAGAAAACACTGACTCAGTACGTTCAAATTAGTGAATGAGGTCAACAGCTCCTTCTGTGCCATTGAAGTAGAAAGGTTAACAGTTTATGAATTCTTTGTAGTTTCCTCTTTTTGCTACAGGAATTTCTCTAGGTTCAGTGTTCCTATTGGAATTGTCAGAAGTTGCCATGGCAGTAGCTTGTGCTTTCAGAGTTGAGGAAATGCCATCATTAATCAGTTGCTGGATGGCAGCTAAAGTTATGGCCGGTGTTTCAGATGTCGACGTCCTTTTAGGAGACATTCTATCAACATAAGATAACGCATAGTAAGAATGATATCCTAAGTTATAAAAGAGAATGTGATGCTTAAAATGCTTAAAGAGAAATGCTTATTTTTGAATTTTAAGCACTTAAGGGTTATGGTATGATTCATGAAGACGGAGATAATGATGCAATTGGTGGAAATGATGATGAAAGAGCGATAAGTTGGAAACAATAAGATATGAAACGGGATTGCCTTTATAAATAACTTGCCTTCTTACTGTACATAGTCAAGATTTGATAAGCGTTCTTATTTATACCACACATCCCGTGGCTAGGATAAAGTTATAAATAACTTGATGATTTTGATCCGGTAGATGACATCCTAAAGATCTTCCTGATTTGTTTTGGTGATAAGCATGGGTTTTCCAATGATCCGACAAGTGATCAGAAATTCTATAGTGAGCAAAAAGGCAATCTATCCTTTTGCCCTAACCCCGCTTCTTTTTGAAGTTTGAAAAATCAGAATATGGATTTCCCTTGAGTTCAGTCTTCAGTTCACGTTACCATTTATACGTCCTTCTTCCATTTTCTCGATGTGGTAAAGATAGAGTTCATCTAAGTAATTTAAGATATCTTCGACTTGTTTCTCATGATGTTTCAGATACATCTTATCTGAACATTTTCCTATTTCAAATACTTAAGGAGGGATAGAAGTATAAACTAAGGAAGACGGTGATACCAAATTACAAGTTTGATTCCGAGATGAATTAAATAACGTAGTTGAGGAAGAATATGGAGAATGGATTTGCTTCCTAGGTAGTAATAGTTCTTCAGGAATAAAGAAATATCAAGGATTAAATAGTAGTGATGGTGGTAAAGACCGGAGATGGATCAAAATAGCTGGTTGGAAGTAAAGGATTCTGTGATGAAATAGGTAATTCCTTAGCATAAAATGCTTGTACGTCCTTCAAACAAGGATTATTGTAGAAAGATGAGAATACTGGTGGGATTATATTATCTTTAGCGTTTTCCGAAGAGTTAAAAGAACTGCTTCCTGCTGAAGCTGGGAAATAATCCGATGAGACCGAAATATAGTTAAGAATATTCATAGAGGAAAAAGTATCCTCAATATCGGAAGTAGAGCGGTTGGGAGAAGACATCGTTCTATTAACAACCTAGTTGTAATCCCATAAGTTATTTATAGTATAATATTCTGTATCTTTACATACTACTCCGGAAATGAAGTTGCCAAGGAGGACTTTGATGGCTGAAAAAGAAAATGTGGTTATAGTTAAGGTTTTGACCTTGTTCTCTATAACCATGGCGCTGATACCAATCTGTAACACCCCCATTTTTACAATATAGCAGCGGAAGCTAATCTGGGGTATTACTTCATGGAAACAACAATCATAATCATAGAAAACGACCCAAAAGAGACGTTTGTTCAAAAGATACGTTATCATTCATTTCAAATCAGAGTTTTACAAAGGCAGGTCCCAAAATCTAGTTACATACAGTGTGAATGATAACAAGTTTTAGCCATCTTCATGTCCATGCCACTCCGTGCCGTATATTGCTCAATAACCTGAGATAAACATGCTAAAAAGTCAACACAAAGGTTGAGTGAAATTCATAGGTTTGATAAACAGTTTGAATACAAGTCATAGTGTAATAATTATACAAACACAATTATTATGAAAATGTTATTGTTATGATCTTGGGTCACGTTATTATATACCCGTTATTTGTAATAATTGTCAAAACGAAAGGCAATTAATCATAGAAAACCGTGTAATACTAGCGTTATAGTCTTGTTTGGTCTGTTTGGACTTTGTCCTTTGGTTATAAGAATAGTCTGGTCTGGCTCATGGCACACAAACTGACTAGTGTATATATATACCCAAAATGATGTGATATATATATATATAGAGATAATGGCCCTCGGTGTAGGTAATTTCCATATACCTATGAAATTCAAATATAGTGTGTTTGGTTACCTATCCGGCTAACACAAACAGGATTCGTCAATCCTGATAGATCTATCCACAATATTTGCGTTCACCCGTAAGTGATTAATGGTCCATGATAATGAGGGACTTTTGGCATAAAGTAACTTAGACAGTAGGTTGTTAAAAGTGTTTCAGATAGCATCTAACATGTAAAAACACTTGTATTCCTGGTTTTTAAGCATGTATAAGTATACCTTTGAAAAGTAACACAATGTTATAAAAAGATAAATAAGTATGTAATAAGTTTGTAACAAGCATGTATCCTCCTCGCGGGTTTATAAAACAATGGTAAATAAGAGTAAAGGCCGAGGTTTATGAACTTTACTAAAGAGCTTTTGAAAAGTAATCACAATAAATTGTTATAATATAAATTAGTAATGTAAAAAAGAGTTTGTAACAACTGTATCCCCCATCGCGGGTTTATAAAACATGACAATAAGTAAATGGCGAGGTTATAACTTCACTAAGTCTTGAAAAGTAATCACATTGTATAAGAATAACTAGAGTATGTAAAGAGTATAGTAACCAGCATGTATCCCCCTCGCGGGTTTATAAAACATGTAAATAAGTAAAGGTAAGGTTATGAACTTCACCTGAGAGTAGATGTTAAATATTACTGAAATGTAAAGCTGACGACCTATCCCACAATCTTAACCAGGGAATGTTGAATAAATAAAAGGATAGTAAATAAGCCACGTCAACACAACCTGCGTAAAATATGTTGAGTCTTAGGGAAGATTGTACTCTAGAACTTTAGTTTTAAGAGTTATGAGTTTGATTGAAGAGTTTGGAATTATTGTATCACCGTTCGAGCCATCATAATTCAGAGTCATTCAGTAAACTTTTGAAGGAGCTAGGGCACTTTAAAACGTACACCAACAACTCAGTCAGAACGTAATAAACCAAGATGAAAACCCTTAAATAAGAAGCTCCCTAGTATTGTGATATGATATAATCGGTTTATAAAGCGATTTAAATCCATATTGGGAAATGTTAAGCACGTCCCACGTTAATTAAAGTTATGTCTGTTAATGTTTTAAAATGTGTATTTATACATTTTCACATGTTACCATTTAGACCCTTGGTTTGGAAAATTGCAAGTAGACGCCTAGGTTTGCATTTTTATACGACTTGTGGTCCTTCAACTATTGAAAGATATACTAAGTAAACCTTGTAACTTGAAAGTGAAATAATAGACCCTTAAGTTATAACTTTGATAAAATACATTTTCAGCCCCTTTAGTTATAAGTTTCAGAAAGTTACATATATACCCCTTGCCATGCTATAATTACCCCAAACATGTCAAATTTCCATGCAATGCTAGTTTAACATTAACCATAGACATTATAAGTTATAATAAACTATAAATATAAAAGTTTTAACGCATCACAAGTTAATAAAAATAACGATTCGTTAGGCTAGGAAGCAAAACGGGTCAAATTAGGGTTTCAAAACGTAAACGCGCGGGTTTTAAGTTCAAATTCCTTCATTAATCAATATAGTGGTTATTTTAACATTAGTTAAGCATGCTAGGATAGATTATAACAATATTTAACCATTATAACATTTAGTTTTAAGAAAAACGCGAAATTAGGGTTTCGGGTGTACGGTTTTGGATCAAATGGAAAATGAGCATATTTAGGATCATATGAACATTATAAACGTGTAGGAGCAGAAGTAGAACATCCAGAACCTGGGTTTGAGCTTCAATGATCAAAAATGGTGGAAATGGGTCATTTCGGGTAGTATTTCCACTCGTACACCTTGTATCTTTACTCCGGGGCTTCAATTCTTCAGGGCTTCACTTCTTGAACTTCTTTAATGATCCTAGGATCATATGGGAGCAAAGGATTGCTGCCTTATGGGTTTGAGATAGAAGAGATGTGGTGCAAATTGGAATGAAGGAGTTAGGGCCCTATTTATACCCATTTCAAGAGTGGTGAGCAAGAAAAGCTTATAATCTGATCTTGACAAATAGAAGAGCTAGGGTATGATGTGTATAAGCTAGAAGATGAAGTGTGGAAGGTCTATGAACTAGCTTTGATGAGTTGGTTGCCTTTCTTGCTGCCGCGGCTGAAGTAAGCCAAAAGAGAGGCCATGTGCTCTCATATTTGACCATGGGATGGTCTAAGTAGGTGAATAAGCTGCTTGAGGGATTCTAGAAGGAGTTTATGCAAGTGCCTTGCACATGGTTAGGGCTAAAATGGTTTAAAGAAGCCAAAAATGGGGTGCGGGTCTGTTTTGGACTCGGCATGGTTTTCACAACTTTTCAAGCTTTTATTTCATGTGTACTTGATTAAGGATAGATAAAATATAGCCAAGTCTGTATAGGAAGGATAAGCAAAGAATAGCAATTGGTTGGGGATAAAACCGGGTTAGTAATGAAGAAATGGGGTCAACGGGTTTTAACTAGGGGGCTTGTATTTAGGTTCTTTTGGTTTCTTCTTGGCTTGTATTTGTGTATAAATGAATCAAGGGTATGTTATATTTGATAGTTGGTTTAAGTTAAAATGGGTTGAAAATGGAATAATAAGCCGTAGCTTGGAATTAGGGTTCATATAAGGCTTTTAGGGTTTTCTTCCTAGCATTAGTAAATTCACAGTACATTGTTTGCAGCAAGGAAGGATAATGATTGATAGAAGGTTAGTAAGCTCATTTATGTGTTTAACAATGACCTTGGTTTCTATACTTGAGAATGAGAATTGTCAGAAAAAAAGTAAAACGGTCCAAGTTACATTTAGTGCACAAAAGGTACATTTAGTGTATTCCTCGTAATCGTTTTAATACGTACAAATGTAAAAAAAATGATGAAGTAATGAAGAAATTCCTGATTGACTAAGGATTTTATTATTGAATGTAAAATAAGTTATTTGCAACTTATTTGAGAGTTGATTAGGTTTAAAATGGATTAATAATGAAGAATCAGGGTCATTGTTATATTTTGCCTCGGTTAAGGTTCTGACTTTTGAATTAAGGGTTTTTGAGTGCAAAAAAAGTATGAACAGTTTTATGTATAGAATAATTAGGGTTTACCTCATTGTAATAAATGAGAGTGTATAGCTTGTACATTAGTGGTGGTGAGAAAAAATTGGTAATGAAAACTGGAGGTAAAACGGCTATTGTTGGAGACATCGCTTAATGACGTGTAGATTTGAGCTTTTAGAGAACTTGTACTTTTGCTTTGAAGAGAATTTTATATTCAAAATGAGATGATATATTACATGTACATAAGATATTTAGTAGCTTGTTGCATTCAACTTAGATGTAACCCTTCATGAAATTAGAGTTTAGAGGCATACGATAACGGGTTTAAAGCCCGTTTTGATATAACGTTGCGAATGGTACATTATAGGAATACTGTACTTTGTAAAAAGAATATGATGATATTGACTTGACACATAATGTGATTTTTGTCTTGACATCATATGAATCCAGCGATTGCCATAAGATAGGGTAGCGTGAGCTCGTCTACTTTAGTTATGTAAGTTATATGACATACTGAGATATTGACAATGCAAGTAATGTAATAAAATGAAAAATTTCCCTGTACAATTATGATCATAGTAAAATAGGTTGATGAAAATTCTTGGGTTGTTATAAAATGCAAGTGTGATATATACTTTATGACGCAAGTTCTGAGCATAACCACAGATTAGTAGGTAACCATGCCATTACAGGCGCCGCTAATCCCACGGCTGCTAATGAAACTCAAATAGCAGGTATATTTGTTCGATTGTAGTGTTCTAATACTTTAACGGGGTGTTTGGGATTGCTTTTTCAATCTGATTATCTGATTGTTTCAATTTCAAAGCGTAATAATCTAACAAGTAGTGTTTGAATAAGAAAAGTTGAAATTCTATCTAATCATTCACTATGTATCTCGCAGGTTCAAGAATATCGAGCCCAAATGATGAGAATATAACTCGAAGACACGTGTGTAAAAAGGTACAATTTCATTGGCCGATCAGCTTAGGTAATACAAGGAATACCAGAAGAAGCTCACGGGAATTGCAAGTAAGTTTTTTGATTACATTTTTTCAATGCTTTGTATCATCAAGATTGAATATTCAAGTCGCGTATAATCAAGATTTGTGAAGCATGTTCCATGTTCACTAATGAATTGCATGTAAATTAGTTATTCAAAATATTTATCTGATTATGTATGTGAACATGGCTAAATACAAGTTGACAAGACCAAATGACTAAAACATTGTTGTTTGTTTATCATCCTCGTCTTATTATATGCATGGACTCAAGAGGGCGCCTTGGTTCATTAGGTTGGGTCAAACCCAGATTCCGACCCGGTCCAAAGCAATGTGTGTGGGTTTGTACCTAAAGTCTAACCCGTCCCTCTTAATTCATACCCTATTGGTATTTAGTGTTTGATAAAACTTTGGAGCGAAATCCACACAAAACAAACTGAATCTTTCCTTTTTTTGTATGGAAAATGGTTATAAGTTGTATCAACCAATGTTGACGAGATATATAGTTGTTCGATCTTCCTTACCCGTCTATGGTGAAAATGTCATTGGTGTGTAATGGAACCGAAAAAGCTCACCTGCAGGCAACCCAGGTTTGAATTTATGATTGTAGTCGTGTTTCGTTTTTCAATTAATGTTTAATTTTATTGGAGTGTTTGAATGAGTGTAAGTCTGTGTTTTATAGAAGTCTTTTAAAGTGTGTGTTAGAACGAGTGCATGTGTGTGTGTGAAAGATGAAACGAGAATTTGACATACGTAAATGACTAGATTACAAGATGATAGTTGTGATTTGTTAGGTTACATACGTGTTGTTAAGGGGATGACTCATGATTTTTGTTTTTCGATTTTTAATTGTGTGTTGTACCAAATGTTTTTGTACGACGTTAATGAGATCCCAAGATTTAGGAGCTTTAATTTGTTAAAGTTGATCGAGGAATTAGTTTGATTATCTATTATTGTACAGAGACGGTTTATGTGTGTATTTATGTGATTTATCTTGGAGCGTGTATGGAATAAGTGTGCATGATTGTTATGGCATGCAAAAGTATAGGCACAATGAGATTCTGATTCATTGTTTAGCTGATTGAGTGATAGACACGTCGTAAGTCAAATTTATTAGGTCATGAGTGTTAAAGATGATATAATTACTCATTGCGTTTTAAGACATACAGACAATGTGATGATAAACAAAATGAATAGAAGTCATTGAGTTGCATATGATATTCTCATGTATCAGGTCCACCTTGAGTTGTCAGTGTAGTGTAGACGAAGTCATTGATTTGTATACGATAATGACAATTGAGAAGTAAACAAAATTATCGACAGCCTGAGATTTGTACACTTTTAAGTTTATGCTCATATTAACAGGTCCTTACTACGAGTTTCTTATTATTTGCACACTAAACTTTAAGTCTTTAGATAATTTGTTTCACGACATATATCACCTTTCTTTTTTGCTATTGATAAGTTTTTAATCAGTTTTTTTAGGTTTTGACTTATATTTTATGCTTTGGTTGGAATACAGACTACTTGCAGAAAAGGACCAGAGACATCACAATGTACGGGTTTAGAGGTGGTTTTGCTGGAGTTACGAAGGGTAAATACGTCAAGTTGATCGATGAATTTATCTATCCTTACACAAATTAGGTGATGTTTCAACTGTTTCAATTATATAACATAAGCCCCAATTCTCTAGCTTCTTTTGAGACTTGCGGGCTTATATATATTTTATTATGATATGATAAGCTTATATAAGCCCATAAGTCTCAATATAAGCCACAAAATTAGAGCTTATGTTATATAAGCCGAAATCAAATAAGCTCATAAGCCCACATATAAGCTGAAATAAATACCCCTAAGCTAAATAAACACCCCCAATATATATGAACCAGCTATAGTCTAACATAGAAAAACCAAACAAATAAAAACTGTAACAAACCCATTAAAATGATAAAAAAAACAGTAAAAGATGTAATTTGATCTTCGATTTCCATCAGCCACTTCTGGCTCAAGAGGAGGAACAAGTGAACGACACTTTACAGAAGATTCTTGGTAAAGGGAAAAAGGTTAAGCTCGAACAAAAGGTAGCACGTCACATTCATTGCTGTAAATGAATCCCACGTTTATTTACTTTCCAAAAGTTATCTAATTTATTTGGTGTTTTTGGTGCATCGATGTGCGAAAATGGTATCTGATCTATTTTCCATAAGTGATCCTTTAAAGTTTAACTTTTTAAACGACAAAGAAAATCTTATTAAAACAGAAAAATAAAAGCACCAAAAAACCAAATAATTCAACTAACACCCACAAAGACACCCATATGTCTTTAACTGTGCATATCATATGATGCAAAGGATTCATTTACTTTTTTAGTATATTAGCTAGAGGGTTTCCGGAATACAAACCTAAGAGATTTTCCAAATTCTTCATTAAAGCGTAGATGTTCTGATGTTCACTAAGAATTTGTCAATACACATCTTGATTTTTTAATTAATGGGTTTGTTTATTTATTTGAACAGATGAATAACTTATCAATTTTAGTATATATGAGCATATGTTCTTTTAAACCTATTTTTTTGTATACTTTAATGGTATGTTGTGTCAAAACAGAGTTAGACGGCTCTAGGATTGAAATTCTTTATTAGTGCGGAGTAGTTAGCACAACTCACCGGCCACAACGAAATACTTCAATTACAACAACGATTTCAACAACAATTAATCATTGTTTCACGGTTTCTTCTTGATTTTGTAAAATCCCGCAAAAGATATGATTCTTTTCTTGGTTTTAATTAAAGATTTGTAAAATCCCGTGAACGTTAATTGGTTTCAATCTACAAAAACAATCACTTTACCCACTAAAGATCCTTGTTTATCATTTCACATCACTTTTGCAATGTCGACTCAAAAAGACATCATTGCCTTTAGAGCACAACGAATTGCAAACACACATGATCCTTTGGTATCAATGGCAAACACTCAGACACCGTTTCACCCAGATCACTCACCACTCATTACCTACATACAACATCCACAACCCAACAACAACTTTGTCCCACAACCTTCAATCGACACGAACTATCTGCAACAACCAATGCAAAATCCTGGAGATATATCAAATCCCACAATTGCATTAGACATAGCACTTGAATTCATGTTTAAGTCATTTTAGCTAAACAACACCACACCAACAAACAACAACCAAAGAAGTTCATCAAACCCTTGCTACAGTCAGATTGCACAATCGGGTATGAATATAGATCAAGACAAACAGATACTAATGGTTGATGATAATGTTGGGAACCAGTTTAGACAGAATGCAGTGCAGACTGTAGAATATTTGGTTGGGCAGAATGTAGTTCAGAATCAGGGTATTCAGAATGTTAGGAATCATATTGGGCTTAGTGTTGTTTTAGAAATTGCAAATCAGCATGGGAAAGGAAATGTTGTAGCAGCACGGGCTGAGGGTAATGCAAATAGGAATAATGGTAATCAGATAAGGTGTTCCAACTGTCAAGGATAGGATCATCTTGCCTGCAACTACACAATAAAGCCAGGGAAACAGGATGTTGCTTATCTTCAAAAACAAATGCAGATTGCTCTAAAGGAAGAAGCAGGGATCCAACTCACTCAAGAGGAATTTGATTTCATGGCTGATGTAGGTGCTTATGAAGACATTGAGAGAGTAAATGCCAACTGCACTTTAAAAGATAATTTGCAGCAAGCATCAACATCGGATACTCAGACTGACAAAGCTCTCGTCTATGATTCAGATAAATCAGCTAAGGTACACCATTCAGAAAATTGTTATGATAATGATATATTTAATATGTTTACTCAAGAAGAGCAATATCCTGAGCTACTCGAGCCCATTCCCAAATCACACCAAGTACCACATAATGATAGTAATGTTATTTCTGAGGTTTCTAGTGTGAAACAAAGTAGGGGAATAGTAGAACAGCATCTTGCTACTCCTAAGGAAACACGTGCTTTATATGATTCATTATATAATAATTTAGCTACTGAAGTTGAGAAAGTTAACTCGGTCAATCGCAAGTTAAGAGAAACTAATGCTGATTTGACCATTGAGCTTGCTAGATATAAAAATCAAGAAAAGTGTTTTGAAATTAGTCAAGAAAAATATGACAAACCTGAAAGATGTTACCCCAAGCCCTAACCCTGGCCACCAAGGTTTCGAACCCTATATAAGCTGAAGCACACACCCTCTTTCAATCACACCTCAAAAACTAATCACCACACAAATTGAGTTCTAAATCAGACCAAGGAGGATCAAGAGAAGTCCCTAAGATCAGAATTGAAGCTAAGAATCAAGAGAAAGAAACCCTTGAAGTCGTTTCTAGGCGTACGAACTCAAACAACCCATTTTAGCTCAAGTAAGCTCAAAACCTTGTTCCATAAGCTCAAAATCTGTTTTAGAACTTTTATTAGCTTTGTTAGATCCTATAGAAACTCTTGTTTGATCCCTCGAACCACAAACCCTTGCGTTTTTAATTAAAACCCTAAAAATGACCCGTTTTGATTTTCTAGCTAACGAATCCTTTTTCTAAACTTTTGTTATGTTAGAACATATTATTTTAGCTTATTCTAATAAGCCATGACCTGCAAAACCTTTTTGGATTTCAAAAAATATCAAAATTATGAATTTTGGACTTGATTTGCAAATGTTTTCATGCATAGAGGTATATATCGTAACTTTCTGAAATTTATAACTAGAGGGGCTGAAAATGTCATTTTTCTAAAGTTATAACTATAAGGACCTATTTTTCCAAGTTCTAAAGTTAAAGGTTTAAATTATATATACTTTATATATAAAGGACTAAACTTGTAAAAGTTTATAAATCAAGGGTATATATTGCCATTTTTGCAAACTTAAAAATATAAAATATAATATTTTTATATAAATTATAAAAATATATATTAATATTATAAAACTCGATTTCATTAAAACCCGACACATTTATCGTTATTAATCATCGATCGACGCATTATAAAACAATTACGTTATATAATTAACGTAATTTATCATCGACTAGCTTTTGAAGAAACTTAAAATCTTATCGTATCACGTTACTAGGGAATTTCATGTGAGGGGTTCCATTTGGGTATTTGTTTTGACGAGTTTGCTGGGTTTACGATTTAAAGTGCCCTGACTCCTCAAACGATACTACATGGCCTCTGGATTATGATAGCCCGAACAGTGATACAATATTTCCATAAATTAATAAATCAAAGTAATACGTTAAACTTTATAAAGTTTTGAAACATAAACCATCACACTAAGACTTCACATATTACCACAGGTTGCGTGACGAGGCCGTTACTTTCACTTGATATACTTTTGCCATCAATCAGATTTTTCCTGTTAAGGTGAGTTCATAGCCTCGCATTTTAAATCTTATGTTTCATAAACCCGCGAGGGGGATACATGCTATAAACCATGAATACGAGTGTTTTTCCAATTGTATGCTATCCTGATATATTATTTCCTAAGTCCTTACTTTTGCCATTTGTTGGTTCCAATTGAATGGATCTTTTATAAGCTTAGATAAATCTAAACAACTAGACTAGAAACCTTGTGGTGTATATATAAAGACTATGCGGAATGAGTCTTTATATACTCAGAAGAAACAATCAAACAATGAACACAGAACTTTCACAAAGCTTTCAATATATTGAACAAACCACAAAACAACTATATGTTTTGCCTTACAATGAAAGACTCTAACTATTATATGAATTGGACGACTATAAAAGTATATCAAAAAGAGATATGTCTAACTATGCCGTAGGGTTCCTTTTATACACTAAGGAAAACCCTAATAGGCTTACAAAACGCGTTAGAAGATTATGCAGAGATCATGCATATCTATTCCTAATTTATCTCATACATATCTCATAAGCAGCACTAATATACTAACTAACAATACTAACTATATACTGACAGTACTAACATTGTACTAATAGTACTATCTATAACTAGCAGTACTAACTATTACTACTAGCAGTATTAAGTCCTTCAACAACATTATCTTGTAGAAGCTCTTTAATTCCCAACAATAGAGTTGTAAAATCCCATGGAAGTTAATTGGATTAAAACCAAAATTTCAATCACTTAAATACTTAAGATCCGATATCCATTCACAACTTCATCAAAATGTTAAATACCAATAACAATTTCCAAACTCAAACATCAAATGCTTTCCATAATGGTATCATGGAAGCAGGTGGTAAAGACCATCCACCAATGTTAGCACCTGGTAATTACATTTAGTGGAAATCCAGAATCAAGAGATACATCGACACTAAACCTAACAATGAACTAATCCACTATTGTCCCTAGAATTCACCCTACAAGTTCGAATGGACTGAGAAGACTGTTCTAGTTGCAGAAGGTAGTTCTGAAACAACTACAGAAGGATACATAGAGAACTATAAGAATGTTTCACAAGACATACGAGATCAACTGAATGCTGAAGCTAATGTTGTTCAGATAATTCTCACAGGGATAGATAATGATATCTACTCCACAGTTGATGCTTGTCCAAATGCATGTGAAATATGGAAAGCCATTGAAAGGTTTATGGTATATCCTATATCATAACACGGGGTCGATTCTTGGATTTGGCTAGTTTCTAGAGAGAGAAACACTAGAGAGAATA
>BQNB010095965.1:5636-25738 GCA_026074375.1 Tanacetum coccineum
AATACATAAGCTAAAAAAATGAGAATTTAAGCTAAATCCTAAAGCTACTAAAAAACTAGATGGTGAATGTGTGTGATAGTATGTCTATTTATAGCCTGAAACTGAACATTCTAGGCCTTCCTTATTGTCCACGCTCCTTTCAATCATCACCACACGATTACCCAATCATTGGAGAGCATTCGATGGTCGTTGGATCTTTAACTATCTCACACAGATTGCCAACGTGACAATCCGTGATTGAGACGTTTGTGCTAGTTATGTTTGTGCTAATGAAAACCTTGCATTTACAACTTTCTCCCTGCCATCATGCTTTTAGAGACCTTGAATTGTCCATTTTATCCCTTAATTGCAAAAATCCCTTTGATTTTGACTGTAGGGTGATTTGGGGATGATGGATGAATAGTAACCATAGTTTGGCGCTCTTTTTTAACTGAATGGGTAAAAGTCATTTAGACTTTGGGCTATTGGCAAATGTAGTCCTTGTGTTTAGTTTATAAAGGTGTAAGGTAAAAGAACTTTGAATATTGGCAGGAATGGTCCTTGTGGTTTTATAAAAAGGGTATGGGCTAGGGTATTTAAGAGGTTTAAGGCCCATTAAGAGTTAGGGACTATTTGTGTAACTTTTGGAAAGTTAAAGGACTGAAATGAAATATTTTGGGATTTGTCTTCTAGTGAGTTGAATTCTGTTGACCAGGGTTTGACTTTTTGACTTTTCTTGGCTTTGGCTTTGCATCTCTGGCTTCTTTTGTGCTCTTCCGTTCCTCGTATCCGTGTTTGCTTGTTTTTGATGGTTTTTATGCAATTTTTGATATATCCGTACTTGCACACATACAAACACAAACCAAGCATATTTTTGCCATTTTTACTGTGTTTTGGGTTTAATTGGGCCTTTTTAGGTGTTGACGGATATGTGTATTTTACACTTATCAATATGCATTCCTTTAATTCTTCCCGTGAAATTACTAACTCCTCCATTTGCATCTTCCCTAGGGTTGAGTTTTTTTCCTCATGATCTAATTATACATCATTCAGTTCATAATATTAAGGGGGAGTTAAGGTCAATGTAAGCTTTTTCGATATGCACATGCCCAATGTTGCATGGTATCTTCAGGTTGGAGGGACATCCTTCCATGATGATGGAATTTCTTAAAAATATTGAAGGAATTGGGCCGCTCATTAGGTACCTATGGTAGGTTAGCTCATCTCTAGTAGGGAACGTGTCGCAGTATTCTACCGTCGGTCCTTCCGTTGTTGCCCCTTCTCCTTTATTGGGATTCTCACATTCAGGTTCATCATCTCGTATGATCTCGATGAACATTACTTCACCATCATCCTCTTTAGAGTAGATAAATTTTGCATTGGAGGATCGAGGAACCAATCCGAGCGATTCAAGCATCGAGTTTAGCTTTCGCACTTGTTCAGTAGCGATGGAAGCTAATGGATCAGGTTGTGGATGTGGGTTAGGGTTGGTGTTTCCAAGGTTGCCTTCATCTTTTTGTCCTACGTCGGACTCATTGACTTGGGATTTTTTAGGCTGCTTGGGGTGGATTGTGATGGTGTTGATAGAGCTATGGATGTGGGTTGAGCATTGCGGGTCTTCAGTTGGGTAAGAACGAGCAGACGAAACTAGATGAGTCTCTTGTTTCGGGTTCTTAACCGTATCGCTAGGTAGTGCGCCAGCTATTTGGTCGGTAATGGCCTTCAACACAGTGTCGATTTTGTTGGTCATCTCACCTTGTTGTCATTTGAAATCTGCTTCAAACTTAGACAATCTAGCATCTTGAGATGCCATGAATTCGGAAACCAGTCCTTATATATTTGATTGATTGTTAAAAATTTGAGGACGATTATTGAAGGAACGGTTTTGGAATGAACCGTTAGGTTGGAACCAGTTAGGTGGGTTTAAAAAGTTGTTTTGAGAATTTTGGGGTTGTCTCCACCTAAAGTTTGGGTGAATTTTTCATGATGTATTGTAGGTGTCACCAAGGTTGTTTTGCTTGAGCTTGAAGGTATACCACTTACCTTCCGCTTCGTCGGTGCGCGAGGATGCGTATTCAACGAAGGCTCGTTTGAGGTCTTCCATGCAATACTGAGTGTCATAAGGACCACTGCGGATCTCACATGAGATAGTGATTTTGTTTACTTGGGTAGGTTGTGTCGGAGCAAGATGAGCTTCCATCAAGCGTTGAACTTGATTTTCGAGCTCGATTAGACGGCGGTCGAATAGATATCTTGAGGTAAAGTGATTGCCTAGACCGGCTTAGCGAAATCCCTTGGGTCGTTCCAACTTTCGTTGTCATAGAGGGCAAGGTCCTCTAATAATGCCCAGGATTCCTCAATGTTAAGGTCACGAAGCTTACCACCAGCCGATTGGTCAATGGTTCGTCTTGTGACGGGATTGACATAGTCATAAAAAATTTAGACTTGGAGCCAAAGACCGATGCCATGATGAGGGACTTTTTGGAGTAAGTCCTTAAAACGAGTCCATGCTTCAGATAAAGATTCTCCTTGATGTTGTTGGAACATCAGGATATCGTTGCGGAGTTTTGCGGTCCTTCCCGGTGGAAAGAATTGAGTAAGGAATCGGGTAGTAAGATCTTCCCATGTGGTGATGGATCCTGCTGGAAAGCGTTCAAGCCAATTGCTAGCTTGATCGCGAAGGGAAAATTAAAAGAAACGAATGCGCGTTCTTTCCCTATTGTCACTGTCAAGGTCAAGTGAGTCCACAAGTTTAAGGAAATCCTTGAGGTGTTGATTTGGATCCTCGGACCAAAGTCCATGGAATGAGCATCCATTTTGCACCAACCGGATGGTGACGGATCGAAGAGGTACCACATTGTTCCCTACGAGGAGCTCAATGGTATTCCTATAGCCCTCGTGGCTAGGTTTGGAGTAGTCTCCTAGAGTACGGATATGATTCTCGTCTCCCATGGTGGTTGATGAGAATGAGTTACAAAACAAATAGCATAAAGAAAAGATAGACAACAAGAAAGCTAATATGCGGAAATTAAAGTCTCACTTGAAAGGATTCAAGCGAGTAGAACTAAGCTAAACTATTATTAGAACCTAACTATTCCCCAGGCGGCGGCGTCAAAAACTTGATGTGCGGTCGTCGTAGGACTTCTACACGAAAAGTTTTACAACTCCCTAGGCAGTGCACCTAATCATTGTAGTGTAGGATAGGAAAGACTCGGGGTTGTTTATCTTTCACTTTAGGAATAGGTTGGGAAGGCTTGATCATGGTCTAATAGAATTCGAAGGGTTGAGGGAAGATTATTTTTGTATTTTTATGTTTTATGGAAAGCAGTAAAATCATATAATTGGAAGGAGGTTTGGTTTTAGCTATTTAAACTAAATAACAACTACGCTACTGGTGATAATAATAAGATAAAAGATTGTGCTCATTTAATCATGTAATACTCCCTAGATTGCTTCTCATAGTGTTGTTGCCTTGTCACACTTGTGATGATCTATGTAACTATTTCCTAAGTCATGAACGAATTACACGAACCCGCAGCCTACTTAGTATCCCGTTAGAGCAACGCACCTGTAAGGTAGTATGAAGACTATTACAAGGCCCCTAGGAGTACACTAAGTGCATGTGAAATATATTAAGAGTGGATCAACCATATTAGGGGGCAAGGTAATATGAAGACTATTACCCGATGGTATCCTTTCTACACAATCATGTTTTCTTAGACATATCTACAGCGATACAGACAAAAGGTGGTTTTCTAAGACCTAACATGCACATCCATCATAAGAAGCAACATCACTAAGATCTACATTCTAGGTTTCATACAATCATAAACAAACACAATAATAGGTTTAGCCAAGCATGTTAAAGATTAAGCAATAACAATAAATAATCACACAACACATAGACATATTGAATGATTAAGTAAACCTTACTTGATTAAAACATGAATTGGAAGAAGTACAATAGGGTTTTTAGGCCCTAAAATCATCTCCTACAGCTGCTAAACGAACTAGGGTTCGTACCCTCTTTTTTATTCTAAAGTTACACTCTTCAAACCCTAAATTCGGGTTTGTATAGATAAGAAAAACGACACGACAACGTGTCATGACGCCGTCATAAGTAGAATCTTCTAGATCTGCTTGTGAGTCGGTGTGGGCTGACGCCATCTCGAAATGTTATGACGCCGTCACTTTATGGGTTATAAAGGTGTCGTGTATAGCTTGTGACGCCGTCTCCAGGCTTTGTGAGCACAAATCTTTAAGAGTCTTGGTGTTGGTCTGTAATCTTGTCCGTTTCTTCTCCAAATGAGCCCAAGTCACATGTAAATCTCCTAAATGTCTTCCAAATGAGAAGTACCTGAAAAGGAACGATTAAGTACCTATTTTAGGCATAAACACACGATTTTAGGGGTTAAACGACCCCAAAAAGTATATAAAATGACACCTCATCACATTCTAACAATATTTCACCGATAGTACCACACCTACAAGGCAGATGAAGCACACATACATAGCCGTAACGACGAAATAAACATGTGTGTTCGAACACATCTTCATTCGAGCTTAACCAAAGGTTAGGATGAAGAATGATATAGGGTAGGGACCTTCTAGTTTTCACCAAAAGTAATAAAGCAACAAAGAGGCTAAATCATGCATACATGGCCGTAACGACGGAATAGACATACATGACTCACTCCAACCTCGTTCGAGTAAAACCTAAGGTTAATTGCTAGGAATGGGAAGCAAATTGTTGTTAAACAAAATTCACAAAACAAGTAGATTAAGCTTGAACAGATAGAGTAGTTGCTAGTATCTTTTCCCTGACCTTTCCATGATAAAGACTCGCAATATATACAAACGCCTCGATCATAGAGATGACAAAGACAACCTAAGTTGGCGTTCTCATAACGGTCAACTTCCCAAACATCCCAAACTTACATACTTTAACAAAAGTGGTGATATCGGCCACTTAATACAAAACTATACTTCATTTACTTTTATCTACGAATAATCGATCCTTTTAAGAATTTTATCGGTTTAAGTTTAGCGAACCGGCTATAAATTATCCTTCTTTTTTTTGATGCATTTTCTATTTGTCCATTTATTTAATAACATAAACCTCAGTACAATTTCACCGTCTTTACAATCATAATTTTTCCTTTAACACTTCATTTCGGACATAATGCATAATTGCGAAAGTAGCAAAATACACGAGCTGCAAATTTTCCCATTGCATTGTGCAATTTCCCGACCATAACAGAGATAGAAAATTTTACTTTGACATAGGAAATACATAACTTTACACAAAAGCAACTAGCAACTTTGATTAAGTAGGCTTAATCTATAGGGTATGCTAAGGTGTAAATGTGTAACGAAATAGACATATGGTATAAAAAAGACAGGAATGGCTCAACAGGTTTTTCTAGGGGATCTTACTCGTAAAGTGAGAGTAAACAAAGGGTTACACGGGATTAACTAACCAGTGTAGTTAGTTAATTTTACAACATATAGGCTTTTTGGTGTATTCCTAGAAATTTACCAGTTAAAAATGTTTCTCCATCTAAATCCATAGTACTCATCATTGTGGTCTTGAGTGATATACCAGGCCAAGTTCTAAAATCCACTACATCATCGGCACACTCATTTTGAGGAATTTTTAATAAGCATTTGGAAACGGAATAGGCTTAATTCTCATAATTTAGGCATTAAAGTTATAGTGCGCGAGGTCATGTAACTAGTAAATTTTACAAAAGTTATGTTAGAAAAAAAATTGGCATAATTTAAGCATATTAGCATGTCATTTGTAAAAGAAATGACAAGTATGCGTTCTAACTCTCCATCCCCCCACTTAGATTATACAACGTCCTCGTTGTATAAATAAAACAATTAAAAGAAAATGGGAAATAGAATTAGAACGAGGAACTCCCATGATATGTTGCTCGGGATGATTCTCCAATTTTAGTTCTTGAGCAAAAGTGTGTTGGCGAGGCTTCAGAATGCTTCGTATGAGTTCAACACACGTCTTTTTTTAGAGAATATCATATTGTCGATTTCCCGATAGCAAGGTCCTGCATAAAAGATTAGAAGACAAAAGTACAATTCCTATCTCGATTATACAATGGTTACAATGCAGGAAAACAATTAAACACACAACTATACATGGATCAATACGCCGTATCCCAAACCTTAGGATACGCCGTATGGTTCGTGTAAAAACAATTTTTTAAAGTACTGAATTTAAATTACAGACTGATAACGTCCAAACACATCCATACGTCGTATCCAGAGGGGTTTGATACGCCATATGGGGTGTCTGGGAAGATAGACTCGTGCAAACAATTCAAACAATTTAAAAACGACCTAGTTGTCTCCCGGGAAGCACTTTTGTTTCAGCTAGTCGTTAAGTTCGACTTTTTCCTTTCCTCGTCACTCTTCATTTGCTATGTGTTATGGCCCATCCGCGATCTTTTTTATTGAAGAGTTCGTGGTAGATGCAAGACATGCTGCCATGGGTTTTTTCTCCAGTACTAATTTTGCTTGGACCCATAGTGATGTATTCTTCAAAAGATCCTACCGAATATCGTACAACAGTGAATTCTTTAGTTTGGCACAACTCATCTAGGTTGCTAATGTCGTGATGAGCGGGAATTGATATTAGAGAATAATCTCTATCTATAATTTCATAGATGTCTTTTCCATCTCGTGCATCCAAGTAAGGTTTGAAAAATAAATCTGAGCATGTCTTTTTGTTGCTTTCATCGCATGGTTCATTGTAATTGACGAGGTCGTCAATCGTTCCTTTAGTTTGTCCATTTACATAAAACTCTCATAGTCCGCTTTTGACGTTCTTGTCTAGTTCCCAGTAGTTGTCAACTTTTGATGCCAACTAATATAGAAATTCAAAGTAATCCGTTCTGTGGTCCAAGTCATCTGGTATTTTACTTTTGTATGTATGGGACAATGGGTAATATTTATAGAGGAATTTATCACACAATTCCTTCCAAGTGGTAGTTGTGCCTTCATCATTCCACCATTTCTTGGCATCTCCACTAAGCGATTTCAAGAACACGTGTAATCGAAGTTCATCCTTATCCACATTAGGAATCTTGATCCATTTGGTTATTTCGAGCACTTTTTCAATGTGGTCGGTAACGTCACTTCCGTCCATACCATTGAAGGAGTTGTCATGCAATATTTTCAAAAATTCATCACCAATCTTTAACTCGGGTTTTGTTATCATAGATGAATTAGTATGATTTCTATCATCATCGCTTGATACGTCTTCATCCATTATTCCTTCATTGTTTCCCACTTCTATCCAAGAATATAATAATGCGCGTTTAGTCATTTCATCAACTTTTTTATGGTATTTGAAGTTTGAATTCCTCCAGGTTATGAATTCGAGTGGGTCAAGACCTTCTTCATCATCTACGCACATTTTACCATAATTGTTGGCACAGGATAGTAGGTAAAATTTACTGAAAAATTTATTCACCAATTCTTCCCAAGTGTTGATTTTTCCATCTCCCTCGTTCATCCACCATTTTCTTGCTTTCCCGGAAAGTGAGAGAGGGAAGGTAATCATGCGGAGTTGAAAAGGGTCCATATCGGCTACTTCGATCGGATAGAGTATTTCAAGAACTTTAGCGATGTGTCCGACCACATCTTCTTCAACCCTTCTGCTGTAAGAGTTACTACGTAGATCCTTAAGTAATTCCTCACCGAGTTTATATTTCTCATTGCTTTCAATACTTGGCTCAGCAAGATATTGTTCAGCTCGAGCTTCGTTAAGAATAAGTTTTACCATTGTTCATCGAATGATTTCCTAAGAATAAGCACAAAATGATCAGTAGTATGTGCCCTCTCGGGAGAGAACACAATAAACAGGAAATCGCATACAAAAAATAACTATTGTTACTGTATCAAATAAGCAATACGTCGTATTCAATTAATTTGAATACGCCGTATTGTCTACTTAAGGTCAGTACGCCGTATTGATTACACAGAATACGCCGTATTGTTTGGAAGAACATATACGCTGTTTAGACTATTTTATGGTGACAATAGTCAATTCTAAACACAATAAACATGCAAGAAAACAATCAGAAGATAAAAAGAGCAGTACAAGCCAATAATAAAAACTTATTCGCACATATTACACTGATTAAATCGTTATTTATTTAGCGTAATGACTTCTTATCTCGAAGTGGCATATCATTCTTAAGACTTAGGCGGGACATCATCCTAGACACGTTGAATCCTATCACAATTAACGCATCCGCATAAAGCATTCTTTTAGTTTAATTATAATCTATCTAGGGATTATAGCAATGCTGGTCTTGATAAACCCTAGCCTATTGGGACTTTACCCATTTCTGCAGTAACACGGTATTTTATATACTGTAATTTCAGGAGGGGGGGAGGAGAGTGGGGGGGGGGGGGGGGGTAACATCTTTATCAATTAATCAAGAACATACTTGTTTGAAACATTACAGTCACCTACCGGTCCAACTAAGCTCGTAATTTAAAGACAAAGACGAGGACTGTTTATTGTGTGATCCCTATTAGTCCAGTAATATAAAATACGATATAGAGAGCTATCCCAGTATCTAGCTTACTTGTTAGGCGTAACTAGACCCAATTGAATGATAGGTCGCATATTCAACACTATAGACAAGTATATGTGATAACATAATTAAACTCTTCTCAATGAGAAATTAAGAAAATCAATTAAAAAAAACAAACATTAATCTTCATTAGATATGGTAATTAGCCCATAACCATTGTAATTATACAAGCGTGATCAATTAACCAAGGTAAACTAAACATTTTGCCAAACAATACCAAAAATTAAATGATTACAAGAGTAAGGGAATTACAGGGTGTCTTCTATGGAATCGTGATCGATGCTTGACGTTTGTTGCTCTTCTTCTCTTCAGAAAATCATCTTTTATGTGTATGGTATGAAGAATATGATTTTGCACACCGAAAAATCATTTTTGAGTCTTCTATTTATAGCCTCTGAAAAAGGATAGATACGCCGTATTGGGATAGGCCAATACGACGTATTGGGGGTGTATCCCTTGGAGTGCGCGCAAAGTTTATGATCAGCATAATATACATTCCTAAAATAATAATATTTTCGTATCTCTGAATAGTTATCTTTATAGATACGACATATGGCAGAAGGTAGATACGCCGTATTGGGAATTATGAATCGCGTCTTCTTGTGAAGACTTGGCGCTGATACGTCGTATCTCTTTTCCTGGATACGACGTATTGGTCATAAATGAGTAATCTTTAAATGTCTTCGTTTTAGCTCCAAAATATGCCCCTTTTAGCATGTCTTCACAAATCACTCCTCAATTACTGTAAATAACACTTTTAAACAATTAAGTACACATTCTTGCAATAATTATACAAAAGTGGTTAGTTTATTCGGGATAAATGATGGTATAAATGTGATGTTATTTGATTTCATCACTAACCTAGCTTTATTTCTAGACACAACACCATTTTCATCAAGCTTGTTTCTATATACCCGTTTAGTTCCAATAATAGTCATATTCTTAGGATTTGGGACTAATTCCCAAACATCGTTTGCTACAAATTGGTTTAACTCTTCTTGCATAGCAACTATCCAACTTTTATCTTTTAAAGCTTTATTTATATTTTTAGGTTTTATGGTTGAAAAGAAACAAAATAAATTATGTTTGTATTGAGCTTGTGATCTAAGAGTTCTTTGATTTAGGTTATCAATAACATTTTTGTCGGTAACTCAAGAATCACTTCACTTTATATTATGATGAACAAGAAAAGTAAGATTGGATGATGATAAGAATTGTAGAGAGAGAAACTAGAGAGAGAAAGTAGGGAGATTTGATCCTTTACCAAGCCTATGGTAATTTATATGCTATGACAGGTAATGAGTGTTGATTTTCCGTTTCCCCCATATGTTATAATTTATTATACACCCGAGTGAAAAAGAGAAATACTAAACACTTATGTGAGATGCAAGTATATAATTCCGTGCTGTTAATATTCGAGGTCCTAAAAGGTTGTGTTGTAAGAAACGTTTAAAGAGATGGTTAAAATGACCCCTCATATTGTTATTGTCTAGGTAGAAAAGCCCATTTGCTTGAGGACAAGCAAATCCCAAGGGTAGGGGTATTTGATGAAGAATCATTTTATACACTTTTTCGGGGTTGTTTTACCCCCTAAATCATGCATTTATGCCCAAAATAGGTACTTAATCGTTCCTTTTCAGGTATTTCGCATTTGGAAGACATTTGGAAGAATTACACGTGACTTGGGCTTATTTGGAGAATAAACGGACAAGACTACAGACCTACACCAGCATTGCTCAAGAATTTATCTACAGTGGCTGGAGATGGCGTCACCAATATAACGTGACGCCTTCACAACGAAGACTAAGACGGCATCACTGGATCTCACGACGGAGTCAGAGTACACGACCCAAACTATTATCTAGAATATTCTCTTTCATGACGGCGTCACGATTAAAACGCGACACTGTCGCAACGATTATCCTATATATACAAACCCGAAATTAGGTTTAGAGTGTGTAGCTTTAGATAAAAAGAGGGTAACGACCTAGTTCGTGTAGTCAGCTGTTCGGGACGATTGTTAGGGCCTATAACAATCCTGTTGTACTTCCTCCAACTCTTGTTTTAGGGGGGGGGGGGGGGGGGGGGGGGGGGGGGGGGGGGTGGGGGGGGGGAACCAAGTAACGTTTATTTAATCATTCAGATTTGTCTATGTTTTTGTTTGATTCATCTAGTTCTTACTTTATTAACATTGTTTAGGCTAAGCCTCCTATTGGTTTTATTTATGATTGTATGAAACCTAGAAGTAGATCTTAGTGGTGTTTGCTATCTTGTGATGGATGTGCATGTTAAGGTCTTAGAAAACCAGCTTTGTCTGCATCGCGTGATATGGTCTAGGAAAACATGATTGTGTAGAAATGCTACTATCTGGTAACAGTTTTCATACTACCTGCCCCAAAATAGGTTGATCCACTCTTAATATATTTCACATGCACTTAGTGTACTCCTAGGGGCCTTGTAATAGTCTTCATACTACCTTACTTGTGCGTTGCTCTAGCGAAATACTAAGTAGACGGCGGGTTCATGTAATTCGTTCATGACTTAGGAAATAGTTACACAGTATTATCACAAGGTGACAAGCAACAAAACCATGGGGGGTGGGGGGGGGGGGTGAGAAGCAATCTAGGTAGTAATTTTTTGACTAAATAAACACAGCTTTTATCTTATTTGTTATCACCATTAGTTAGATTGTCATTTAGTATAAATATCTAAAACCAAATCCACCCTCTCAAACATAAGATTCTACTGCTTTTATAAAATATAAAAACATAAAAATAATATTCTTTCAACCTTTAGAATTCTGTTAGACCGTGATCATGCCTTTCCAACCTATTCCCTGAGTGAACGATAACAACCCCTTGAGCTCTGCCTAGGGAGTTGTAAAACTTCGTGTAGAAGTCCTACGACGACCGCATCAAAAGCGCTTTACGAACTTAAACAAGCTCCTAAAGCTTGGTACGATAGATTGAAAGCCTTTATTATTAAACATGATTACACCATGGGAATGATAGACAACACACTCTTACTAAAAAGAAAGACCCCAATCTCATAATTGTTCAAATATATGTCGATGACATTATATTCAGATCAACTTGTCAAGAAATATGTGATGATTTTGCCAAGTATAGCATGATGAGTTTTTTTGAAATGATTACGAGTGAGGGAACTAATTTTTTCTCTATGGTCTTACAAATAAAACAATTAGAAGATGGTATATTCTTTAATCAATCAAAATATATAAAAGAAATGCTTAAGAAATTTAGATTAGAAGACTCTAAGCCAATGAAAACTCCCATGTCTATAGAAACAAAACTCACGAAAGACGAAGAAGGTGAGTCCGTAGATAATACCAAATATAGAGGTATGATAAGAAGTTTATTATACTTAACGGCAAGTAGGCCCGATATCATTTTTTTTAGGTGTTTTGCCTTTGTGCACGCTTCAGAGGATTCCAAAACCTCTCACCTTGAAGCGTGTTAACTGTATCTCTGATACGTTAAAGGCACTACGCACTTAAGATTATGGTATCCTAAGGGGTCCGACATAGAAACAATAGTATATGCCGACTCTGATCATGCGGGAGATTATGTAGACCGAAAAAGCACTAGTGGTATTTGCACATTTATGGGATGTTGTTTAACATCTTTGTTTTTGAAAAAGCAAATCGCTCTTGCTATTTCCACTACTGAAGCCGAATATGTAAGCGCCAAAAAGGCATGTCAACAAGCACTGTGGATGAAACAAGCTCTCGTAGATTATGGCATTAGATTAGATAACATCCCTATAATGTGTGATAACGAAGGGGCTATAGACTTAAGTAAGAATCCCGTACAACACTCTCGTACAAAACACATTGAGATTCGTCACCATTTCCTTTGTGACAATGTTCAAAAAGGAAATATTTCCATAGAAAATGTTTCATCGGAAGATAACATTACCGATATTCTAACTAAACCCCTTAAACGTGAGCCCTTTAATTACTTACGTCTAGGTCTAGGAATGATAGAACAAATTGATTAAATACTTATTAAGTAGTCTCATTACCATAAATGATTGATAAGGTACTTACAAGTAAACAAGAACAATGAACTATAATCAAAACTAAAATGCCAAAATCAAAACATGAAGAAAATTTATTCGTCAGATGGGCGGCCCCCTTAATTCTTAAAGGGCGGTCCCTTTAAAATTAAAGGGGCCGACCATGTAATTACGGGGACCGACCATCTGACAGTAGGTAAAAAGTTTCTATATATTTTTTTAAATATGAGTCTAGGATTCTATTTTGCACAAAATCAAAGATTGGGATTTTTTCAAAAGAATAATCTATATAGGTTTAGCCAAGGTTTAAGATTTTCTACTTAATATATGTATATGTAAGTCCCAATACATTTTATCAAAATCCTTTTCACGACTAAATTCCTTTCTCACTGACTTAGGAGTACATGAAAATTCTTTTTCATAATTGTTGATTTATGCTAAAACATTTTCTAAATCATGCATATGATCTCACACTTGTTTGTCATAAATATATAATCTATTTATATTTTTCGACAATCTTGCATTGAGCAACATTGAATCAAGGAGAACTTAGATTATTTCTTGGTTTTTTTAGTGTCTGATTATAATTGTCACTCCATTATTTGTGCATTTAGGCACACACTAGGGTTATAAATACAATCACTAAGTCTCGGTTTATATGTTTTTTAATCTTCTTCTCTTGTTATAAAGTTATCTTAGGAGGTTTGTAAACCTATTGCTTAATTTGCTTTTCATTAAAATTAGGTACTTGCTGCATAATGTCATATAATCATCCACATTTTTTCCATTCCTGAAAGAAAACAATAAAACCTAGACTTTCTGAAACTTCTAGGTGGCGTCCCCTTAATTCAAAGGGCGTTCACCTTACATAATAAGAGGGGACCGGCCAGTCTTTAAGGGACCAGCTCCCGGTCATGCATGTTTTTTCTTTTGATTTTTGCTTTTTGACCCTCTTTCAATAGACCCAACTATAATTCACATAAAACTAACCAACATTATTTGGAGTTGTTTTCTATCAATGTTTATCCATCCATAATCACATCATCTTCCTAGTATAAATAAACCCTCATCCTCAACATAATCACTACATTAAACTTGTCCTATCCAATGTCTTCCCCTAACAAACCTCTACCCAAACCTTTAAGGGTTGCCAAAATGTCCGTAAGACCCATATAGAGAAAGAAGTTTAACATTTGTAACTCTTCCAAATGAGGTTGATGTTAACTTACCGCACAATGCCAAAACCACAATTCCTATCAATGAACAATACATGCAAACAGGTCCTATTACTCATTCAAACCATGTTTCACTACAATCTCACTCACTTCCACTTAGTGATTCTTATGACATTAATGTTGGACAAGCTTCCATTCCACCACAAAGCGTCAATCAATCTCAACTCACACAACCTCATTTTCTCACTTACTCATCAATCCATATGTCGCTAGTGTGCTTCATACTCAAATTCCACCCTCACCTCAAGGTGACAATCTCACTCAACCTCCACTTTATCTCCAAGTAGCGAAATGCTCATGAATGTCATTTTAAATTCAAACCTATATACCTTCCTAGCCATGCACCTCTCACAATGTAACACTCCCTCATCACCTTATTCTCCTAACTTACCTCACATCCTCAACTTGGATCAAGTTGAACAACATGTTGGTTATTATCCTTGTTGCATATTTACCCAAAATAATTCCTAACCTTGAATGAAGATATCAATTGGATTGAATTTCTTCTTACTAGACCATAACCACCACCTTAAATCTAATGTGACTATCCTTCGACAACCACCTCCGCTCTAAACTCTCCACCAACAACCAACTAAGCATGATACATGCCGACTTTTTCTCGCTTTCAAATAAATTGTTAGATATTAGAAAAAGACTCGGTCACCCCATGTATTTTACTGTTCAATATAGCTCGTAGTTTAATAGGTAAACGTTTGACTTTCGGTATTGAACCGGGTACTAATACCCGGTGTATTGTAAGAACTATAAATACCTCTTCCAACTTTGGAAGAGGTAAGCAACTAGTCATTTTACACACACTCTTAGTGTGTTTTTTCTTTTCTCTCTCAACTATTCTCTCTCTCTAACTTTCTCTCTCTGATTGTCTATCTACTACATGTTGTGTGATTTCGGGGAATCCTACAATTGGTTATCGGAGCCATGGGGTGGATTCGTGATTAATTCATATGGTTAACTAAGCTCAAATTGTGGTTTTTTTTGGAAAAAATACCCATGGGCTCAAGTTTTTTTTGGGGTCTAATGGTTTGTTAATCTTGATCTTCTCTTTGTTCTACACATACAAAGGGCTAGGTTGTATCATTTAGTGTTTATACAAGCTCAAAGTTCGAATAATAAGCTTTTAAAGGTTAGTGTTCTTCGGTGTTGAGAGTTGCCTAATTTTGTCGATTATCAAAGAACAGACGTGTTATAGTGTGTTTAACTGATATAAACATTAATATTGCATGTTAGAGCTTTGATTCGTGGTAGAAAAAGCTTATTTGTGTGATTTTGTAAAATATCGTCCTAGTGTTCTTGTTGGAGGTTGTTTGAATTTTAAATTTATTCTTACCGGCGATTTGACAAAAGATGGGACAAGATCCGGATTTTATGGAAAAGGTAGCCGGCGAGTTGCCAGGTCAACGGCGGGTTGCCTTATACCGCCGGGTTGATTATCGGCGGGGTTGCTTTTACGGCGGGTTGCTTATGCAGGCGGGTTGATGATCACGGCGGTTTTGATTATTTTATTGATCAGCGAGTTGCCATTATTTCCGGGGGTTGCTTATCACGACGGTTTGGTCACTATAGGCAGCGTTTGATTATTTATTAAGCCGGACAGAGTTAGCAAAAATATAAGAGGCGGTTTGCTTGATTTATTTGGCAGCGGTTTGGTGACAGTTTGAATTTTTTTCAGGCGGCTGTTTGCAATCATCCTAGGCAGCGCTAAAAAAAAAAATACTTTTGGCGGGAAAAGTTAAGAAAAAATTAATTTTTTCTATAGCCTTTTTAGCCCATTTTTACACCAAATTTAAATTTTGGTAATAGGGAAAAAAATTTGTTAAAAAATTCAAATTATTTTTGGCGGGAAAAATTAAGAAAAAATTAATTTTTCAATAGCTTTTTTAGCTAATTTTTACACAAAATTTAAATTTTGGTAATAGGGTAAATTTTGTGTTTTGGTCAAAATTCAAATATTTTAGGGCCAAATAACAAACCGTCAACCTAAACAGGACTTAAACTGCATTAATCAAACAACAAACCTACCTTAACATCAAACGATTATTCATTCACGGTTTTCTATTGATTTTGTAAAATCCCGTTAATCTTTTATCGGTTTTAATCATAGACTTGTAAAATCCCGTGAACGTTAATTGCATTTAAAACCACAACATCAATCACATTATCTACTTAAGATCCTTAATTTTATTTCACACATCGAATTTCAATGGAATCTTCTAATTCTAATTCAAAAGAGAGAGAGCTTCAACTGACGCAACGGCTCGCAAAACAAAGGCACTCCAACTGCATGACATGGTTTGAACAACTCGAGACACATCTTCATGATCTCTATCTCCTTAATTCGCCTTATGCTGTTGATGCATTTAAACCAGCATTTCGCTCATTCTTTGGTGAAGAGCATCAGACTTTCAAATTGAAGATGTTTCATAATCTGGATCAGTTAAGGCTACAACTTGAAAGAGAGAATCTTCATGGGGTTAATGCAAAGACTTGTCTTCAAGCACTCAGAACACAGTTCAAGGAATTTCTTGCCTCAAAAGGGGTAAATGCAACGGATCTTCTGAATCAAGGTTGGCAACAAGACTTCGAAGACTTCACGCGCTGTGAACCTAGTGCGTACAGACGTGAGTTACTCGAGAACCTGGATACACTTGAAGCGGTCATTCATAGAGTTGTAAATACATATGGTGTATTACGCATGAAAGAAAATGAACTTAATGCACTAAAGGAGAATGGAAGTCAGTTGCATGATGAAATACTTCATGAGCATCAAATTAAGTCAAGTGTCAAGATGCAGTCTCAAGATATTCAGATCAATCCAGTTCAAGCAATGGATGACAGCTTGATTGTATCAAAAAGCAGTTTGATAGAGCCTGAAAACAACAATGCATTCAGCAAATCAGAGATTGAAACTCAGATGCAAAGGCAAGAGGAAAAGGTCAATATGCGTGAAGCAGTTGATGCTGGGTTGGTTGTCACAGAAAGCAGTGGGACAAAGCCCGACAAGCAGAATACAAGTAGCAGTTCAGGGAGTTATACCACACAAGCTGTGGATGCAGATATCGGACCAGTAAATGACGAAGAGCCATTTGCTGAGGTACAATTGACTGCTCTACATAATATCCTTGCTAATGAACAACAGCATACTGAGCAATCTGAACCCAGTTATGACACACATCTGTTGGAAACTATTGATAGCAATACCACTCCTACTTCAACAAATATGTGTCATAGGGGAGGAGAGATTGACCAGGATGCTTTGCTTAAAACTGAGCTTCTCAAAACGAAAGATATGGTTGATAAGGAAATTTACAATGAACTTTCAAAACGATTTTTACAACTGGAAAAACATTGTATTTCACTTGAAATACAAATTCAACAAAAGGAAGAAAGTTTTCAAAGTAACAAACCATGTAAGAATCAGGAATTTCCTGAATTTCGTGAATTTTTTGTGATTAATGATTTGAAAGCTCAGCTACTGGCCAGAACCACACTAATTTGCAACTTGAAGAAACAAATTAAAAGTGTGAAGGAAACAAGTAATGAAGCCAAAGTTAAAAATAACATCGATGTAATTGAAACTATTAACATCGAATTAGAACACAGTGTGGCTAAATTACTTGCAGCAAATGAGCAACTACATAAAGAAAATGAGCATTTGAAACAGACTTACAAAGAACTTTTTGATTCAATTAAAAAGACGAAAGTTCAGAATAAAGACAACAGTGAATCTTTAATTTCTCAAATTAATCAAAAGTCTGTCGAAAATGCTGATTTAAAAGCTCAGATTCAGGAAAAGGTTTTTGCAAATGCGGCATTAAAAAATGAACTTAGAAAGATAAAAGGAAATAGCGTGGATACTAAGTTTGCCAAAGCATCAATCTTGGGGAAACCGCCTTTACAACCATCTAGAAACCATTTAGTTGTTAGACAACCGAATGCGTTTACGTCTGAACGACCTAGAATTTCAAGACCACGGTTTGCCTCCCAAGTTGATGAGAAAAATGATTTGTCAAAAACAGTCACTCCTCATTATTTGCCTAAAGTTAGAGAATCTGCTGCTGCAAAACCTCATCAGGTGAATGCACCTAACTACTCTAGGAATAGTCATAAAGAATCGTATGGTTCTAATGATATGGTTCATGCGTACTTTCTAGAGGATGCTAGGAAAATGACACAAGACAAAACCAGGATTCCTAGTCATAAGGATATGGCCTCTACTAGAGCACACTGCACTCCTAATGCTTGTACACCAAAACCTAGAAACATATATAGGAGTTCTCCTGTATCTAAGTGTAGTGGTGGAATGTCAAATGATGAGCCTCTAGTAGATCACTCTAGGAATTCTAGTTTCTTCTTGGACTCTAAACAATTGGTTTGTTCGATTTGTCATAAATATATCTTTAATACAAATCATGATGATTGTATAACAAAGATCCTGAATAAGGTGAATTCTCGTGCTAAAGTTCAGTCCCCCAAGATCAGAAACGACAATCCCGTTGAACCAAAGAACCACACTCATAAACCTGGCTCTGATACCAATTGTAGGTTCCCGTAATTCACACAAACATGTATAGATCTAAAGAGATCTAGAGAGAGAAAGTTAGAGAGAGAGAATAGTTGAGAGAGAAACTAGAAAACACACTTAAGAGTGTGTGTAAAATGACTAGTTGCTTACCTCTTCCAAAGTTGGAAGAGGTATTTATAGTTCTTACAATACACCGGGTATTAGTACCCGGTTCAATACCGAAAGTCAAACGTTTACCTATTAAACTACGAGCTATATTGAACAGTAAAATACATGGGGTGACCGAGTCTTTTTCTAATATCTAACACTATATGTTTCGCTAGTGTTTAGAAAGTCCAAAAATGTTCAAAAGTGTCCGAATACCCTTTTTACTATTCACATCAGCACACTATTCATTGGGTTTTGCCGAAAAATATTTCAAGTTTCATTTGGTTATAACTTGGCCGTTTTAAATCCGATTTTAAAGTGCGATATGTGAAAAACTATCTATTCGAAACAAGCTCTTCAAAAACTACTTTTACGCCTAATGAAAACATTTTTAGGTCGCTCAAAACCTCAAAACCATTTCGGGACAGCAAGGGTGTTTTACCTAAATGCGACCAAAAATCAACCCAACTCGCATATTAGTGCCTAATCTAGCCCTAATCTTTATTCACCAATAACCAACCCACAAAACTAAACCCTAATCCAACCTAATCTCTATTGTTGCAACTCTCATCAACCCTCAATCTCACCAAGAACATGATATGAAACATAAACATAAAGTTGTAACAATTTTTACTTCCACTTTATAAAAGATGACAAGATATTAATTTTATTTCTTTTGTAAAAATAACACAAACACATGGATCTTTATGAATAAACATAGATCTATAAAGATAATAGATGAAACCAAGCAAAGATCAAGGAAGACTTACAAATCAAGAAGAACAAGTAGTGAAAACACAAGATCTATACTCAAGAACTATAGATCTATAAAAACCCCAAATAATCTTGCAAATCCTAATTTTATAAATCTTGAAATCAAAGAACTAATGCTTCACCACACCTTAGATATAACTAGGAATGAACTTGGAATGACTGGGTCTTGCTAGAAATCAAAAGTTATGAAGTGGGTATGGTGTTGGTGGTGTGTCGTGACCAAAGAAGGAGAGGAAGAGAGATATGTGTTTTTGTTGGTGACTTGGAAATGAAATGTAACCCTAAGTTATAAGTATGAGATGTATATATAGGCCAAAGTTAGGGTTTAGGGTTAATGGTGAACCCACATATGACCAATACACACCAAGAGTGTGTGTCTTGGTGGTTTCGGCTGAGCAAGGTCACAAGGACCATTTTGGTTTAAAAATTTTGTCTGTCAAATAAATTCAAAGGTCTAAGTTTGCATGTGATATGTAAGAGATGGCATGCATGCAAGTTACTAGGCAACAAAGATGTCACTTTTCTTCACATGCATGTCAAGAATTCAAATTTTAAGTTGGTGGAGTATGAATGATTTAATTTCAAGTGCATGGTGACATTGTGGTGGTTTTAGGCTTCCATATGCATATAGGGAGGGGTATGAATGAAATTTTTAGGCTTAGGGTATAAGATTATTGATAACTTGAGTTTACACGAAAAGATTTCGAGTTTCCGGGGTTCCGTTTAGTCAAAAATACGAAAAACGTAATTTAAGAGATA
>BQNB010095966.1:2181-25738 GCA_026074375.1 Tanacetum coccineum
GGAGTATTGTTCACGCAGTTCCTTAAGGTGTTTGATAAGCATATCTCCTATCCTTTTTGCTTGAGACTTCTTTTCAAGCATGAAGTTAGCAAGCTCATCCTCTAACTTACTTCTAACAATCCATTCGGGGCCACCTTCACCTCTTTCTTTACGTTTGCTATTCCCCTATAGTGAGGTATCGTCGTTCTGATAGAACCTCAGAAGGGAAGGGTCATCATAGATGTATCCCTCGGATAAACATACCTGCTCAGCCTGGCTAAGTTGCTTGCATTCATCGGCCTCGTAAGATCCTCCGCAGTAGTCGCAGATTAGGAAGGGGGTTTTTAGCCCAACCTCTCGAGTAGGTGTTTCGAGGTAGGAAATTTGATTGCAAGCCCTTTTTAGGCGCCTCCTGAATGTGGGTTGTATTGTTTCCGAAATGGAAGAAATGTTCATGGGTGGTGACATGTCATCCCACAGATCATCTTGGTATTAGACATATTCTTCAATTCAAATCCACCCTTCTTCTTCGGTGAGAGAGTGGAAGCGGAATTGAGCGAACTGGTCGAGTTTCCTACGGTCGTCCTGGGATATGTTATCATGAAAGATTTGTATGAGAAGCCATTTCTGTATTCCATGATGGGGGACTTGTTTGATCAAGTTATGGAAACGGATCCAGGCACTTTTGATGGGTTCGTTGTCCCCTTGTTTGAATCGAAGTATTAAGTCTCTAAGGGTCGAGGTACGTCCTACAAGATAGAAATGGTCGAGGAATCATGACACAAGCTGATCCCACGTCATGACTTGAGTGGGGGGTATTCTGTCAAGCCATTCTGCCGCTTTTCCTTTGAGGGAGAAGTGGAAGAATCTTAACCTAGATGTATCCCTTGTGGCTCCATCAGCTTGTATGTTATCAACGATACTTAAATAGTGTTTAACATGACAGAGGGGGTCCTCGGTTCTCAGTCCCTAGAATGTGCATGTATTTTGAATTAACCAGATGTCGCGTGAGTCAACGATTCTTCTAGTTTTTTCGGTTGGAACCGTGATTAGATTTTAGAAACCGAAGGATGTGAGGTGAGAATGCTCATGTAAGGTCTTGGAAGGGGTTGGCGGTTTAGGTCCGGTGTTGTTAGACGAAGATGCATCATCATCAAAGAGGTTTCTTCCGACAATAGCAAGAGATTCATTTTGATGTGATCGCAAGGCGGCTCTCCTAAGCCTTCAGAATTTTCTTTTGGGTTTCGTCGAGAGGTTTCTTTAACCTTTTAACGGTGCTACGTGTCATGGTGACAGATTTACGAAACAAATAACACGAAGAAAAGATAGACTACAAGAAAGCTAATATGCGGAAATTAAATTCTCACTTAAAAGGATTCAAGTAAGTAGAACTAAGCTAAGCTATAATCAAAACCTAACTATTCCCCAGGCGGCGGCGCCAAAAACTTGATGCGGTCGTCGTTATACTTCTACACGAAGTTTTACAACTCCCTAGGCATAACACCTAATCGTTGTAGTAGTAGTATAGTCAAAACTCGGGGGGCTGTTATCGTTCACTCGAGGAATAAGTTGGGAAGGATTGATCACGGACTAACAGAATTCTAAGGGTTGAGAGAAAATTATTTTTGTATTTTTATATTTTATGAAAAGCAAGTAAATCATATATTTGAGAGGTTTGTTGGTTTTAGTTATTAAACTAAATATTAAGTATGCTATTGGTGATAACAATATAATAAAAGATTGTGTTTATTTAATCATGTATTACTTCCTAGATTGCTTCTCCTAGTGTTGTTGCTTTGTAACACTTGTGATGATCTATGTAATTATTTCCTAAGTCATGAACGAATTACACGAACCCGCCGTCTATTTAATATTCCGTTAAGGCAACGCATAAGTAAGGTACTATAAAGACTATTACAAGGCCCCTAAGAGTATATTAAATGCATGTGAAATATATTAAGAGTGGATCAACCATATAAGGGACAAGGTAGTATAAAGACTGTTACCCGATGGTATCCTTTCTACACAATCATGTTTTCCTAGACATATCAACAGCGATACAGACAAAAGCTGGTTTTCTAAGACCTAACATGCATATTCATCACAAGAAGCAACACCACTAAGATCTACATTCTAGGTTTCATACAATCATAAATAAACACAATAGAAGGTTTAGCCAAGCATATTAAAGATAAAGCAAGGACAGATAAGAATCACACAACAAGACATATTGAATGATTAAGATAGTCTTACTTGATTAAAACATGAATCGAAGAGAGTACAATAGGGACCCTAAAATCGTCCTTAACAGCTGCTAAACGAACTAGGGTTCATCCCTTTCATTTACTCTAAAGTTACACACTTAAAACCCTAATTTCGGGTTTGTATATATAGGAAAATCGCTGCGACGGCGTCGCGTTTTAATCGTGACGCCGTCGTGAAAGAGAATATTTTAGATAATGGGCTGGGTCGTGCATTTTGACGCCGTCATGGATTTTTGTGACGCCGTCTTGGTAAGAGTTGTGACGGCGTCACGTGTAATATGTGACGCCGTCTCCAGCCGCTGAGAATATAATCTTGAGAGATGTTGGTGTATGTCCGTAGTCTTGTCCGTTTCTTCTCCAAATGAGCCCAAGTCACGTGTATTTCCTCCAAATGCCTTCCAAATGCTAAATACCTGAAAAGGAACGATTAAGTACCTATTTTGGGCATAAATGCACGATTTAGGGGGTTAAACGACCCCGACAAAGTGTATAAATGACACCTCATCAAAATGAAACCAAATGTAGAAGAATTGTCTTGTAAAACTTTATGAGGGATGGAGTGTTGAACACACAATTTTGAAAGATTTTGAATTGTCATTGAGAAATTCTTAAAAAATTATGTTCAACATTTTGAAAAACATCATGTTTGACTTCTCTTCTAACGCAAGGATAAGCGCACTGAAACGTACACTCTCCTTTATCGTTCAGGTCTGAGTTGCAATATGAGAAAGATTACAAGTCATAAAGAAAAATAGAAATGACATGTTTTGAAACTCTTGCTTGAACTTCATTTACGCACCCGTGTCAATATTAATCAACATTTCTAGGTATGTAAATCGATTCTAAGAGACATGTTGAGAAGATTCTTTTTGGAAATTTTTGATTTTCTGATTTTGTATTTTCTTTTTGAAATTTTATATTTTTGTATTTGGTTTTTCTCAAAAATATTTACATGTTTTCCTCAGCATTGACATTTGTTGGTGGATTAATCGGTTCTAATTTAGGGTGAATATTCGTTGTAGGTTGTGTGTCATGTTGTTGAAGATTATCAGAGAGAGTGAAAGACTTTGACACACTTGAATTTCATGCATTGAATTATTCTTCGTACATCGACCTGAATAGTAATTCTAACACTTGTTGTGATGTAGCTGTCTTGTCTGCTGGAGGAACAACGTTTGGAACCAACTTTGAACTTGACTGTTTACTGTTGTGGTCTTGATTTACGAGTTCTAAACTGTTATGATCAGAATTCATTGCTTGTTCATCAGATCTGAATTCTTTAAAGCCCTGGTTTCTGAGATATCAGTCTTTTCAGCAACCAAACTCTGAGTCCTTCCTTTTTAGGATTGAAAGATGTACCTGCACTTAAGCTAAGAGTACCTGTACTGACATCAAGAGTTTGTTCACATTCATATTGGTTAGTGATATCTTCATTTGAACCATTTGTGGGTTCACTATAACCTAGGGTTGATGCTTGTGTGAGGCTGAATATATTCCAGTATAGAAACCCCAATCTAAGTCCACAACAGTGTTGAAAAATGTTTTCCGTTGTGCTTTTTCCACCTTAGTAGACGAAAGATTTAAGACGTGGAGTCATTATTTTCTCATGCACATTGGTAGTCTTTTTGTTTGAAAACCTATGTCCTGTAGGGATCTGTCTTTCTGGTATATTTGCCATAGTTATTTGCTCTACAGGTTTGTATCTTTTTGTTGTCTTATGGGATGGTACCTTAGCAAGTGAGTTGACTTCATTCAGGAATTTTCTTACACAAGAATCATGATTTGCATTAAAGACACATTTCTAACATGTCGAGCAAACAAAATGTTTGGAGTCAGAAAAATTCCTAGAATTTCTAGAGTGTTCTTCTATGGGCACAGTCTTTGTCATTACACAACTACTCTTAGATACATGCCAATTCCTAGACTTTCTGTTGTCGATCTTAGGTTTTGGTTTGTAATCATTAGTTGTGCTTTGTGATCTAGCAGAAGGCATCACAATAGTTTTGGAATTCCTACCTATGTCATGTGTCTTGTTCTTAGCTTTCTTTAGGTAGTGATTATGAACAAATTTAAGCTAAATCTTAGCATGTTCTTTGAACTATTCCTAGAGTTGCTAGATGCAATAATGTGATAAGGTTTTGTACAGGAAGATTCTCTTTCCTTAGGCAAATAATGTGTAGTGACAGGTTTTGGCAAATCGTTATTCACGTCAATTTGGAAGGCAAGTCATGGTTTTGATATACTAGGTCATTCAGACTTAAATGCAGTCGGTTGTCTAACAACTAATTAGTTTATGTGTGGTTGTAAAGCCAGTTTCCCCAAGATTGATTAGTTTGCAAACTTAGTATTCACACTAATCCTGATAGTTTCCTTAACTCATTTTTTTATGCTGCAATTGCAAACCCCTTTTCCTGAAGTTGGGCTTTGAATTCATCATTTTTAGCAATCAAAGAAGTTGTTTGTTCTATAGTCTTAGTTCTCATTACTTTGATAGAATCATACAGTTCTTTGTAATGCTTTTTCAAAGTCTCATTTTCCTTAAGTAATTTAGCCACTTTATGTTCCAATTCGATGTTTATTGTTTCAATTACATCTATGTCATGTGTAACCTTGGCTTCATTACTTTTTACTTTTGAAAATTGACCATGTTGTCCGGATTTTATAGCTTGATTTTGATATTTAAGTTCAAGAGCAATACAATGTGCTTCCATTCTTGAAAAATCTTTTTTAAATTGGGCAACGGTCTTTTTGAGACAAATATTTTCAAACTCGAGAGATTGATTTGAGAGTTCAGTTGTCTTGTTATCAGTTAATTTAGCAGGCAAAGGACGTATGTCATGACATTATTCAGCATTCTAGTCAACCTCTCCTTCATTATTGAATTTAGGTTGTTCAGAATGTTGTTGTCCTGTAGCAAATACATTACATTTAGCAGTTAATTGTACCTCAACCATTGGCTCTTTGTTATATACGGGTTTGATATCTGCATTATCAGCATCTGCATCATTCCTTGAACTGCTGCTTGTATCCTGCTTTCCAGATTCGGACCCACTGCTTTCTGTGTTAACCAAACTAGCATCCAATGCTTTACTCATATCAACCTTTTCCTCTGTTGTCCGCATCTGTCTTTCATTCACCCTGCTGTCATACTATCTTTTATACAGTGCTCTTTTATCAATCGACTTTGTAAGGATTAATGTTTTCTTAACTTAGTACCGACAGTACAATACTTAGTACCGACAGTTATACTTAGTACCGACAGTACAAAGTGTTAGTACTGTTAGTTAGTTAGTACCGTTAGTAGTAAAATAGTTAGTACCGATGAGAAGATATTTAAAAGATATTTGTGAGATATTTGTTAGAAAGTCATGTAAGACTTTTAGGGTTATCCTTAATCTATAAAAGGATATCTATTGACCTAGTTTGAACATATATGAATAGACAATTTACAAATCATACAATATATCATAGTTAGCAATCTATAACTCTCAAGAACATTTTAACGAAGTGTTATTTGTTAAATCTTTTTCTTCTTAGTAAGTGTGTTAAGATTACCGCATTAAAATATTTGTATTCAAGTCATTGTTTTACACTGTCTGTTGTATTTATACATCTTCAGGCTATCATTTCTTTATAGGCTGCAAGATCCATTCACTTTAAGGATCCACAATTGGTATCAGAGCCTTGTAAGAAAACTTTGAATAAAGTAAGAACAATCAAATTCTAGTTAAATTCATCTCAAAACAAAAACAAATCTAAACATGTCTGGAACACTGATGAAATCCCACCTCCACCACCACCTCCTCAAGAAACACAACAAAGTACCAACACAACCAAACTCCTCAAACAGTCTCAACCCATCTAAACTTACCAATTCTAAAAAGGAGAATATGAACATATGGGCTATGAAGATAGGAACCCTATAAGGCCCATACTGACTATCCAATTTTGGGTGTTATCCAAAATGGGATGGTCTTGTATCAGTCACACTGGTTACTACAGGACAGATTAAAATTTTGCCTCTAATAACTGCAGAAGAAATGGTGCTGGAGAGAGAGGAAAGAAAGCAAGGACCACATTGCTGATGGCCATACTAGAAGATGATCTAGCTAAATTCAAATAAGGGACTGATGCAAAAAGATATGTGGTTTGCCATAAAATCCAGATTTGGTGGAAATGTTGAAATCCAAAAAAGGTGCTGAAGTGACATCTTGAAGCAACAATTGGAAGGATTCACAGTAATCCAACTTCTGATGGAATTGCCATGGGATATGAGAGATTCCAAAGGTCTACTCTGTAGCTAGAGATTCATGGAGCAGGTGTATCTACTGAAAGATGTCAAATCAAAGTTTTTAAGTTTCTACTTTGCTTGTTTACAAGTTATCCTTGATCATGAGGAATCAAACGGAATGGTACAGTCTTAGTTTTGATGACTTGTACAACAATCTAAGAGTCTTTATATATGTGTGAAAGGCTCTAATGCATCATAATCACAACTTGCAATAATATAGCATCGTCTCTGAAAACACAAACCAGTACTATGAAGTTAGTATGCTTATGGTGTGTCCCACTCTTTCTGGTCATTGTATAAAGATGAAAAAACATCAACATCATCATATTCCTTGCTGCAAGTTCTATCTAGTTGTCCTCAAACTGGATCATGAGATTAGATCAAGTTGATGGAATATGATCTCGAAGAATGTTTAGAATGAAATGGCAAGTGGCAATGATCTCCATGAGAATAAACAAGTTCCAAAAGAAGAATGGTAGAAAATACAGTTTGATGCAAAAGAACTTGTTGGTTTTGGGATAAAACAAAGGGAATGCTTCAAATGCCACAAAACAGGGCATTTTTCAAGAGAGTGTGATACGAAGGAAGAGAATAGATGGATGAGTGGGATGGAATACTGGGGAAGAGAGAAGGAGAAGAACTGGATATAGAGATGAAAGCATAACTGGAAGAAAGAAGAATCTAGAGCATTTGTTGGCAGTGATGGAGAATGTGTTGATGGACAAAACTCATTCAGAAAGATAATGGATAACTATGCTTTCATGGCTAAACCAGCACGTGGTGTAGAGGTCTCTCAGGTACTTTCTTGTTCAAATTGAGTGCAAGTATCTTATGCTAACAATTAAAAGAATGTATAGGATATTCCAAAAAGGGCAACTTGTGATGCTAGTGTTGAAATAAAAGCTTATACTCAGGGTCTTAAGAAAGTTTGAAGCACTGTAGTTGTCCATCAACAAAATCAAAATTGGTATGAACAAATGATCAAATTTATGATAATAGATTTAGTGATTAAACAGATGTTCTAAAATACCATAAGACATTCGGTTTGGCTAAAGCTAAAAACAGGATTATAGTAATGCTCAGCTCAGGAACATGGGAGGATTTAGATGTAATAGGTACACAAATGGACTCATTCTCAAAAAAAATCTTGGGTTTAAAATGCAAAATTTATTCTACTAATGAGGTGCCAGAGATAAGTTTGGATTGGGTTTGGTTGTTTATTAGTATAGTGGGAAATTTGGCTATGAAAATGAAAGTTTTTCAAAGTGTATTTAGGTGCAATTTACAAGTGATTATGAACTATCCCCTTTGAATAAAAGGTTCATTAAAAAACTTGTGAATGCAAGCAGTTCCTCCACCCATGACGGGGATTATCTGCCCTCTGGACTGATGTTGAAATAGATGACTCAAAATTACATATGGTCAGAGAAAAGGATCTAACCAGTAAACCTGACTCCAAAACTATGAAGTTGATACCCGCTCGCGCGCTACGCACGCTCATAGAGTAGTACCGAAGAAACATCTGAATTAGTGTTTGAAACCAGTTGTCAATGAATCAAATGTAGAAGTTCAACCTTAGTTTGGTCTGATGCTCATATCAGTGAGGGAGTTTGAATCAATAGTGATGATGATGATGAGAAATGTGTATGTAATTTTAAAAATAGAAGATCTTTGGACCACAACTAGTTTAGAGATTACCAAGCATGTAAAAACTCTAGTGAAAATGTTAAGAATTAATTCAACACATAGTCAAAAAACTTAAGGTTAACAACAAACAATTGCGAAGAGAAAGGATTACTGAAGAGAATGTTTTTTGTCTGTGGGAGTTAGTTGAATTAGTCATTTAAGATGAGGATTGTGATATCATGTTAAAATTTGGCTAATCAAGTTGAGCTATAATAAACATAATATGTCTAAGGGAAAATGGTTCAAGGGAAAAAAAGGACCAACAAGATTTTGAGGAAACCTATATGGGACATATGCTCAAAGAGGTAAATAAACAAACATCAGTTTTGTCCCTTTTGGCAAGTACAAACAAGAACATGAAACTCTGATCCAGTTAAATAATGTTTAAAGCTAGCGTCTAACTATGTTAGTACTGCTAGACAAAATGTAACAAACAGACAGTACTAACAAGGCTGCTCTGAAAGTTAATACTGTTTAGGCCCTCTGTGAATTGAATGTAATGTCCACAAAATGTTTTAGCAAAACTATTCATTCCTCAAGGCCTTTACAAAAGGTAACAAAAGTACTAAGAACAAAATTGGCAACCAAAAGATTTATATTGCTAAGGTTAAAAGCAGTTAGGTAATGTTGGGGAAACATGGAGGTAATGTTGTTAAGTCTCAGCATGGTTAGCTAAAGAGCAAAAGGGATAAACAAAAGTATCCTCTCCAATTAACAATGGTGGATCTAGCCTTAGTAGAAAATCCATTCATCTTTAAAAGATCCACTAGGCAAGACTCAAGCCCCAAAACAGGCTTGGGTCCCTAAGAGAGACTAATCTCATTCTTTTGATATTGTTGCAGGATATATACACACTGAACTTTAAAGAATACAAGGACATATTGATAGTGGACAATTTTGTGTTCCAGGCACATGCAGGGAACAAGGCTTACCTTGCTGACTATCAAGACATTAATGGTGGCCCTGTTGCCTTTGGAGGTAGTAAAGGCTATATTATAGGTAAAGGTAAAATACAAACTGGTAAGTTAGATTTTGAGGATGTAAGCTTTGTAAAAGAACTTCAGCATTTCAATCTCTTTTCTGTGTCACAAATGTGTGACAAAATGAACAAGGTTCTGTTTACTGACACTGAATGTCTTATCTTGTCTCCAGACTTTAAGTTACCTGATGAAAATCAAATATTACTTAAAGTTCCCAGACAAAACAATATGCTACAGTTTCCAATTGTGAGAACATTGTTCCTGTTAGGAGGATTGTGTTGTTTGATTGCAAAGGCTACAACTGATGCATCTACCTTATGGCATAGGGAGGTTGGGTCATGTAAAATTTCAAAAACCTAAATAATAGACTTGTTGGAAGGGAACTTGTAAGGAGGTTTCCCTCCAAGCTTTTTCAAAATGGACCACACTTGTGTTGATTGTCAGAAAGGAACGCAACACAATGCTTCTTGTAAGGCACAACGTTAGTTAGCATCTATAAGCCACACCTACAAACTTGTTCATATGGGTCTTGTTTGACCTACATCTATCAAGGGGCATAATTAAACAATAAGACTATTGCTTGGTTACCACTGTGATCTTAGCAGATTTTAGTTGGACCATTTTTCTTAAGAACATAAGGATGAAACTAGTGCAATCTTAAGGACTTTTATAAGAAAATAGAAGAACCATTGACTAAAAGGTTTAAAACATTAGATGTGAAATGGAACAGATTCAAAAAAGGGATATTAATGAATTATGTGGTTTAAAAGGTATCAAGATGGGAATATAGCAATGCCAGAACTCACAACAAAATGGAGTTGCTGGAGAGGAAAGAACAGGGACCTTATGGAATGGGCAGCTTTCAGCTAAGAACAATGCTTGCGATTCATTCTACCTAAACCTTTTGGGCTGAAGCAGTTTAGTATGTTGCTATGTTCTTAATGGGTATTAGTGACCAAGCCTATAATAAGACACCTTATGATTTTACCTTGTAAAACACCAATTATAAGTTATATAAGACCTTTGGGTGCATGTGACCATCTTGAATACCATAGACCACTTAGGCAAATTTGCTGGAAAATCTGATGAGGGATTTTTGGTTGGGTATTCTCTACAAAAGCAAGGGCTTTTAGAGTATACAATCTTGTAACAAAAGGGTTGAAGAAAACTGCACATAAAATTCCTTAGAGAACAACCCAATGTAGCGGGAAAGGACCAAATTGGGCTTTTTGACCTTGATTATTTGACTGATTTTATGAACTAATCATTTCTGTCAGTACTGAGTATCAAAACTAACATTCACTGCTGGTGTCAACAAGAAAACTACCAAAATGAAGGTTCAAAAGGGACAAAATTGTTGCAGGGGATTCTGACATAGAATTGAATTGCTCAAAATGTTTTGTAGTTCCTTACTGGCATTGGATTCTTCCACAAACACTATTCTTAAAAATCCAGATGAAAAGAGAAGAAGTCCATGAGAGGAGAACAAGTCTTTCTGGATATGATCTGGCAGACTTCAAAGGCAAGAGATAAGAAGACTTAATGAAGAAGCAGAAGCTCTCACAAAGAATCTTGATCAAAGTCTCTGAGAAAGCTAGTATTACTCACGGCAGAAGCTTCTGAGACTAGCAGTCTAAAACATTATTAGTACTGTTAGCAACAGCTAAAGCTAGCGTATAACATTGTAATACGTTAGCATACCAATTGGTATGCCAGTACAATGAGGGACTATATCTTTTCTAACACAACCAATTCCCAAGACGATGATATGAAATAACTCAATTGAGGATATTCATGAATGTTGCTATGATGGATATTTACACATTCAACTCTATGATGATGAGGCTGATGGCGACTTCACAAATTTGGAATACTATTGTGAATGTTAGTCCTATTCCCACATCAAGAGTTCATCCCTCTCATCACTTCAATACCTCATTTAGAGGATCCAATATATCAGGCAGATTACAAACAAGATGCAAAAGTCAATAAAAGTCTGAATCTCATGCTTTTGTTAGTTAAGTTCAAAAGCAAAGGAGAAAATCCAATCATAAGGACTTTCATATTGTTTGTTTGCCTGTTTTCTATCTCAACATGACCCAAAAGAAGATTTCAGAAGCTCTTTGAAGATGGAAAGTTGGGTTGTATGCTATGCAAGAAGAATTGTTGCAGTTTGAGATTAAGAGGTTGGGATTACTAGTAGATTTGCCTTATGAAAGAAGGATTTTTGTACAAAGTGGGTGTATAGGAATTCAAGATGATGAAAGAGGTGTGGTTGAGAACAAAGATAGTTTAGTTGTCAAGCGACAACAGGACTGATGATAGGACTTGTATATGATGAAGTTTTTGCTCTGTGGCTGCTTGACAGCCATACAATATTTAATAATTTTAAATTATAATTATTATAAATTTATAATTATAATATTAAAATATTTTTGTTTTATTTATATTTTTTTTATTTATTTTTATTATGAAGATTTTATATAAAATCAATTTAGATAATGATATTATTAATATATATAGGTTGTGACAAGGTTGAATAATTTTTTATTATGAGTTGGTATTTTTTAATGTTTTAAGTGAGGGTGTGATTTGTGTGTAATTTAATTTGTTTATACATATGATTTTATTTATTAATATTGTGTTGTTTATGTTTTGTGTTGGTGTTTTTGTTATTGTTTTGTGGTTGGTGTTTGTGTCGATAGTCTGTGGGTAGTGTTTATTGTATTGTCTTGTTTGGTTTTGAGTGTTTATTTTATTTTCTTTTTATATTTGGTGTATTTGTTTTGTTGTTTAAGGGGAGGTGATTTTTTTTGTTTTTTGGTGTTTTTTGTTTTGTGTGTTAATTGGTGGTTATCTTACTATTGTATTCGGGTTTTGTCTTATTTTTTTGTGTTGGCTGGCGTGTTTTGTATTTGGTAATTATTGCGTTTGTTTTTGTATTGTTTGTGATTGTTTATTGTGGATTCGTTTTTTTTTTTTGATTTATTTGATGTTTGTAGTTGTTTTGGTGGTTATGGATGTGGTTCTTTTGGTGGTTTGTTTTTGAGGGGGGGTAATGTTTGTTTTTTTTTTATTAGGGTTTTGTTTTTTAGTTTATACTGTGCTTAGTTTTAAAAAAAAAATCATAAAAATATATATAAACTAAAAATAAATATATACATTTTAAAAACTTCATAAAGAAATTATATTAACAAATTCAAATAAACAAAAATATACTTTTATTATGTTATCAACGAATTAAAATTAATAAGAATAACTTGATTAAAAGAATTCATGAAGATAAGATATCTAAAAATCATAAAAATATTAAAATAAAAATTTAAAATAAAAATTATAACATATAAAAAATATAAATTTAACTTAAAAAAATACTAAAAAATAAATTTATTTAATTAAATTTTTGTATATATGAAGTATTATTGGTTTGAATATATAGATTATTATAAATTATATAAAAAAAGATATCAAAAAATTACTAACAAAAAACCCCCCCTCCCCCCCTAAATAAAATCGAAAAACTATATTAAAATAAGATAATATTATCATAAAACATATAAATATATAATCAAACCACAGCATAATAAAAAAATAAAATAAATACATTATTAATAATAATAAATAAAAAAAAAATATAAATAATTAAGAAAATAAAATAATATAACTAATAAAAAAAACCTTAAATAAATAAAAAAAATATAATAAAAAACCCCCATCCACCTAAAATTAAAAACCAACCACACAAAATACAAAAAAACAAACACAAAAAATATTAAAATAAACAAAAAAAAACACATTAAAAATACATAAAAAACATAAAACAATAAACCAAAAAATAAAATATTAAATTTTAAATAATATCTACAGGAAGTATACCCCCCTGATTAAAAAAAAAATAATTAAAAAAAAAAAAAAAATTATATAAAAATAAGAATTATAAAAAAAACAAAAATCAAAATATTAAATAAAAGAATAATAGAATGATAAAAAAAATTCGAATTAATCCAAATATTATATTATTGAAATAAAATAAACGAACGATATTTAATGTGCTAAAATAGTTAAAGTTATTATAAAAAATAATAAACATATAAATACATATAATTATAACTCAGAAAAATAAACAAAAAAAATACATAAATAAAAGTTCAAAAAAATAAAATCTTTTTAGCCTATGCCTCCTATATGGGGTTTATAGTCTATCAAATGCGATGTGATCGGAGTGCCTTTCTCTATGGCAAGATTGTGAAGAAAGTATATGTGTCTCAACCACCAGGTTTCAAGATTCCTAGTCTCCTCAGAAAGTTAACAAAGTGGTTAAAGTTTGTATTGACTACATCTACTCCAAGACGCTTGGTATGCAAACCTTATCCTCTCTCTTGTTGAAGAATGGATATAGAAGAGGGGACCATAGACAAAACTTCCTCTCCTGAAGAAAGACAAAACTGATTATCATATAGTTCATTCTATGTTGATGATATCATCTTTGGATCACACAAAGAAGTCTTGGTGTAAGAGTTTGAGGCTTTGATGAAGAGTAGATTTTAGATGAGTTCAATGGTGAGAGCTTACTTTTTCTCTGGCTTACAGTCAAAACAGGAAACCAATTGGTATTTTCATATGAAGGAAAGTATGTTGATGAAATCCTATGAAGAAGTTTGACTATTGCAAATGTTAAGTCTGCCTGTACACCAATAGAAACTCAGAAGCCGTAGTCAAGATGAAGAAGCTAGTGATGTTGATGTGCATCTAAAGATCAAATGATTGGATCCATTGATGTATGTGACTGCTTCTAAGGTCCTGACATTATGTTTGCTAGTCTTGTGCTTATTCTAGGTCTTCAAGTCACTCCAAAGAGCCTCTCATTTGACAGCAGTCAAAAAGAATCTTTAGGGTACCTAATGGTGCCAAACCTAAATTTAGGCCTTTGGTATCCTAGAGAATCTACATTCGACTTAGACATCCTTATCCGATAGTGATTATGCTGGAGCAAATCTTGACAGGAAATCCCACAAAAGGAGGTTGTCAATTTCTTGGCAGAAGACTCAGTACATGCAATGCAAAAAAGCAAACCATTGTTGATACTTCTACACAGGATAGCAGGAAATATGTTGCTGCTGCAAGTTGCTTGTGGGGCATGTCTTATGGATTCAAATCAAATGTTAGACTAGGGTTCAATTTCATGAACAGCGAGATCTACATTGATATGAATGCACAATTTGCATTGTAAAGTATCCGTACGATCACGTCAAAGGGACAAAGCATATTGCTATTAGGCACCACTTCATAGAGATGCTATGTGAAGAAACTCATACAAGTGCTTAAGATCACCACACCAATGACAATGTTGACTGATCTACTAACAAAGGCATTTGATTGAAGCCGATCTTCGTTCTTGGTTGTTTCAATTGGCATGTTGTAATTCTATAAGCTGCATTTGGTTTTAAGGGAGCAACTTGTATGAGTCATCAACACAATAGCTATGACCTCTCAGCATGGAATAAACCCAATAGGCTCCACTTTAAAATAATCATTAATGCATTACTCTTCCACAAGCTATCTTACACCATGGCAAATCAACTTGTTTCCAAGAAGAAACCCCTAAAACCTTACACACAACTCCTTTCTACCCATCAAGATTCATATCATCAAGCATAAAATACTAAACGTACAACAAGTGGTCAGTACATGATCAAGAATAAAGAAGATTACTCAAGAATTCCATTTGTGAATGCATTTGATGTCATGAGTTTTATGTAGAACATCTAAAGAGTACTTTCAGGTAAAAATGGTTAGTATGTCGTTGATGGTCGTGAGGGGAACTTTGAAAAGATCACCTGTATAGGTGAGTCATGGTTAGATGGTCAGGTGATGGGTGTCTACCGCTGTTTAATGTTTATAAATCCTTTCTTGATTTAAGATGGATAAGAGAGTCACTTATAAGTGTTACTGGATGGTATGAAACACTCCTTATACTTAATTGTTCTTTCTTTGTTTGGACAAAGTTAGTACGACCATGTTAAGGTTAAGTACCGTAGGCAAGTTTGTATCGCTTTAAGAGTCGATTGAAGATATAATACCGCAAGGTTACAAAGTGCAAATTGGAACGTATCTTTGAAATTAGGTCACCAAAACTATAAGATCCTTTTCAACCACCCCAATTACTCACGCATCTCTTTCAATGATATTCTAAATTTACAAGCCCTAATTCTCTTACGACGATATCTCTCTTCGAAGCATTATGGTGCTTTGAGTCCTGTCTAAGCCAACATGATCGGCTATTTGGAAAAAGACTGAAGGGAATGATGAGTTTCATGAAAGTGATTGAATTTATTCAAAGAACCTCGACTCGTTCCATATTTTCTTATGAGCTAACCGTAGTTTGTTGTTTCCACACATTGTTTGAACGTTTTGGACGTTTGCAAGTCCCAAACAATCAACAATGAAGGCAAATAATGCCAAAGTACGCTGGCAAGTTAGTGTCTATTCTTGAAGCATTATCGTTACTGATCTTCTTTTTGATGATGTGTTGGGCTAGACACACTTCCAAATCATGTAATCTTTGATGCTATTAGCTTATGGGTATGAAGGGGATTTAATGTGGTTAACATTTAATAAAGCTTGTTTTCACAAAATGGAGTTTTTATTTCACACAATTAATCATTGTATATAAGCTCCAAAAGTACCTCTTGGGATTTTTTTGTTTTATTGGATCAATTCCTACAATTTTGCCACTGCTGTAATTTGTTTAACAAACTAATCAAAAAGTATAATTTTTCTAAATTGATTTTTGACGGTATTTTGGTTTTAAAGTGAACATCTAGGGCTAAGAGAAGGCTTGTTATGAATCTCGTTTTATTTCTTTATTTTTAGCTAGACAATTAGTAAATGTAACTGCTTACTTTAGATCACATTCTGTAAAATAGTTTAATAGTAAGTTTTTTTCTTTTATGGTTTAAAATGGCCAAACATTTTTAAGGCAAAATTACACTTTGTTTGTTAATATGTTGGGTCCAACAAATCAGAAAGAGGGTACGTCTTAGAAAGACTATCTGAAGCACACCCCTCCACCCTCTCCTTGAACCCACTAATGAAGCCAAAAATGAGTCACTTCTGACTCATATTCTGCTAATTCTAGAGAGAGGTACCATTTGAGCAACAACCTGACATTCACCAAGTCTTCTCAAGGACTTCACCAAACCCCTTCCCATCCTAATATTCCTTATTTCTAATTTCCAAAAACATATGGTGAGAATCTTGGAGATCATTCAATCAATGATACATCCCTTTCAAGGAATGAGGATGCAATGACTCTCCAAAATGTCTATGATCTTTGTATCTCTTTGTGTAAACAGGTTTCAGATCAAGCCAAGGAAATTAAACTCGTGAAGGCAAAGATCACAAAGCTCAAAAAGAAAGCTAATCCTGTCATCAAACACTTCAAAGCATATCAGAAGAGAATCTCAAAGGAACAAAGACAACAAAGGAAAAGATTCTCAAAGAAAAAGAAGGTGCAGATAGAGTCTGTATCCAAACAAGGGTAGGAAGACATGCAAAAGGAGATGGTAAAGCAAACGAAAATGCTCACACAGTTGGAGGGAGGAAAAAGAAATGATGGATGAAGACATAAAAAAGGGGGGGGATAAAAAAGAAAATGATGTAAGTTGGACTTGTACTGAAGATGAAGTTAGTATGCTTAAGGGAATGAGTTTAAACCGACTTGAAAAGTTTGTACCGTCAGACCAAAACTTAGTATATTGACGATTTCAAAAGTTGTAATGATGATCAAGTTGATTGCTTCTGATGAATCTTTAAAGGTACTGAGACAAAGGAGCAAGGTTCTGATAGAGAGAGTTGAAAGTACCACTAAGCAAAGAGTAAGTACTGAAGAGCAATCTAAGGAAGAAATTGCTTCTCAAGCTTCTCAAACATCCTCTCTGACACCCACATTGTGGATATTTGGTTGTTGATGAGAAACAATTTTGCTACACTCTCATAACATGAGTAAAAGCCAAGCTATTTCCAAAGAGCAAGGTTTGTTTGTTAGAAACTGAAGGATGTTGAAGATTCTGATAGACTTAGAACTACTTTCAAGATCAACACTCACTTTTAAAGCCTTTCCAAAATTGATCCTAAAGACAAAGTGAAGAAGGAGATTGAAGAGGTAGGATGATGAAACTGAAAGTGAAGATGATGAATATTCCTCAAGCTGAGTGAAGAAATTAAGCACTTGAGAGTGATGAAGTTGGCTAGAAAGTGCAGATGAATGGGAAGCTGGAAGAGGAGAAAAACACAAAACTTGCTGAGGACAAGCAAACAAATGAAGTCTCCATTAATAACTTGATGATGTTAAGCAAGAATTGAAGCAGACAGTAATTCTAGCTGAGAAGCGTCAAGAGCAAGAAGAGAGCAGTTAACTATAGAAGAACGAGCTAAGTTCCTTTCATGATTTCAATTATTGCTCAAAGAAAGTTCCTTGCTCAACATAAGTCACAAGCTTAGAGAATAAACCTTCCAACAAGATCAACTCAGAAATCAAATGGATAACCTACATAAGCATGTGGGAAACATACATACATGATGATTTGAAGACGCAAGAAGTTTGAACCATTCATGCTTTGTATGAAAAGATTAAGAAATTTAATGAAGATTTCATTCCTCTACTAGATCTGCTCAAGTTGAAAGGTTTATCAAGGAGGATGAATGGGAAAAAGGAGCTGGTTTTCTAAATCTGATAGTGATCAAAGAAGACACCAAAGAAGAAGTCAAGGTGTGGATTTAAAGATAAAGAAAGGTACTAGAAAAAAGAAAGCCTAGGTACTAGAAAGAAGATGAAGTCAAGAAAAAGGAGATATATTCAACACACTTCTGAGGATGATAGTGACAAAGAAAATGATGAGCTAAGATTGTGTTTGAAAATAGCTCAAGATGAAGAAAAGCTTCGTCGGACTAGGAATGGACTTGACAGAAAATATCCTATTCCTCGAGCCTGCTACTGGAGACTGTATGTACGCTGGAACAAAACCACAGTTTGATGAATCCAAAGAAGGAGAGATTCAATCTGAATGTGGTAACAAGAAGCAATGGACAGCAAGATACTTTAGTGTCTTAAACAACTATATTGGTATATTTGATAGAGAATATATTAATGTTGAGCTTCAACTCGGTAATGGATAAATACAATGATTGAGATATCTGAAGGTTTTGAAAGGAGTTCTTTGGGGAGATTTGAGGTTTTTGTTCAAACCAGCTTAATGAACAAGATTGAGGTTATTGGAGCTCACAGCATGAATGGAAGGTAATCAGTTGGAAGTTGCAAGTTACCTCATAGGTACACACTTACTGGGACCAATGAAGGAGTCGTATAATATGCTAAACAGAGAAGAAGTTATCCTTAAGAAGGATAATACTAGTGCAAATGCTAATTTTATGATTAGAGTCTGAAGAAGACAAGTACAATGGCATTGGAATTGATAGACTTTTATCAAGAAATGGTACTTGCTGATTTAGAATCTAAAGAACAAGACTGATAGAAGTGAGAAGGGATTGAGTGTTGGCAAACCAACACACAACAAATGTTATCAAATCACCATGCTTAACAGGCAAAAGAATGGCTGTCCACAAGCAAACGGCTTGGGGTAAGTGTGGGGGACTTCAATCCGTTGATGGTTTACAATTTACCAAAAATTGCTAGGGTAACAACTACCTTGCCTTCTTGGTGAAGAGTTGGCTAGTCCGAGATCAAAACAGTTCTGGTAAAGACTAATCAAATCTGTTGATAGCTGATTGTTTGCTAAAACTATATGGTTTATCCAATGCACTGTTTTACAATGAAGCATTGACTAGTTCCAAAACTTAAACGGTATTTGTATAAGACTTCTTCAAAAATCGTAGATGGTTGACAGTTTTACCAAAAACTGTTTGGTATTTAACTCCATATTCTTAGAAGAAAGAGCGCCTATCTATCCCAGAGCAAACGGTACTGGTATAGGAACATCAAATCGTTAATGGCTGTAGTTTGCCAATAACTACAAAGCAACTTAGTTGGATGTTAGGTATCAAAGATGTTGCTTTTGTGGCTGAAAGATGTTGCTGATTGCTGAAAAAGTTCAAGGATGCTGCTATAAAAGGATAGACTGTACAAGATTAAAGAAATCATGAGAATGTTTGGATACATCCTCTATGCGTCAAAGAGCTTAAAGAACAATCAAGTGCTTTAAAGATGAAGAATGTTTTGCTAGTTCATTTCTTGTTACTTATGAATCAGCTCTCGTTTGACTTGGGTATTAATTTATATCCAGCTTTTTGTTATAAATTGTTGTAAGGATTAATGTTTTCTTATACTTAGTACCGACAGTACAAAGTGTTAGTACTGTTAGTTAGTTAGTACCGTTAGTAGTAAAATAGTTAGTACCGATGAGAAGATATTTAAAAGATATTTGTGAGATATTTGTCAGAAAGTCATGTAAGACTTTTAGGGTTATCCTTAATCTATAAAAGGATAACTATTGACATAGTTAGAAGATATATGAAATAGACAATTACAAATCATACAACATATCATAGTTAGCAATCTATAACTCTCAAGAACATTTTAACAAAGTTGTTATTCTGTTAAATCATTATTCTTCTTAGTACGTGTGTTAAGATTCCGCATTAACATATTGTATTCAAGTCATTGTTTCTACATAGTCTATTGTATTTATACATCTAGGCTATCATCCTTTATAGGCTGCAAAGATCCATTCACTTTAAGGAACCACAGACTTCTTAACAGATTCTATGTGTTGGATCAGTGTATCACGGAATCTTAAATCTCGAGTTGAGTGTATTATATAAAGTACTTGCGTGTCATTATAACAAATTCATCATCCAAATAAATCAGTGACTTGATGAACATATGAAACTGTGTCTCGAGTACTTTAAAAGCAGCCATGGATCCAGTCTCTAGAAATTCGTCTTTGTCAAGTTGATTTTCTTGTTGATCTACATTTAGGAACATTGTGCCTGTGAAAGTCTCAACATCTTGACCAAAGAGCTTCGCAAATGCCCGTATGAATTCACGCTCGGTTCGAGTTCCTTTTAAGTCATTGTTTGAAAGAAGCTTGAGGTGTAAGTGAAGTAGTCGAAAGAATACCATGCAACTCCTTTTTGCTTTGTCTTGTACTAGTTGCATTTGTTGTTGTTCCGAATTTGAACACGAAGATAAAGTATCTTTCGTTTCCATTTTTACTGTGATATGAAGTGAAAATGATTTGTAGGATCTTAAGTAGGTAAAGTGATTGTTGTGGTTAAATGAATGTAATTAACGTCTACGGGATTTTACAAATCTATAATTTAAACCGAGAAAAGAATTATTTCTTTTGCGGGATTTTACAAAACCAAGACGAAACCGTGAATGTAAAATTGTTTGTTGTTAATGTTTGTTTGTGTAGGACTAATAGTCTTTTAAGTCCTTGTCCTTGATTTAGGTTGATGATTTGTTATGGTAAAATTATTTGTCTTTAAAGACCTTGTCTAAAATTGTCCAAAAATAGTTCACCAAAAATAGTTATGTACCGAAATTGAGATCACCGAAAATGGTTATCGAAATTGATTTTCGGTACTGGCAGTTACTAGCAAACCGCTGGCAAAACAAACAAGCAAACCGCTGCCAAGATTCTATCAAACCGCTGGCAACCAATCAAGCAAACCGCTGCCAAACTAAAGTGACAAATCGCTGCTAGAGTCAAACCGCTGCCAAAGAAAAATGGACAAACCGTTGGCAAGAGAATATAGTAAACCGCTGGCAACTCAAACCACTATGATAATAAATTAAGACAAACCGCTGGCTTTAGAAAATTCCTAAACCGCTACCAATGTTGAACCTGATAAACCGCTACCAATCAAGATTAAACCTCATAAACTGCTGAAATGAAATTAGGACAAACCGCTGGTTATTTTAATTCACCAAACCGCTGCCAACTTTTAAATTGGGCAAAGGTTTGTTTAGATATGCCAAGAAAAATAACAAACCGTTGAACCTGTATTGTCAAACCGCTGCTTATACAAGATCAAACCGCCACTAGAAATTGTGGAACCAAATCGCTATAAAATGAGCAAACCGCCATTTGTTTTAATCCAAACCGCTATAAGTCACTATCATTGTTAGGACCACAAGTAGCACTTGTTTTGTTCTTATGCTTATAAATGGCTAGGAAACAAAAACTAGTACTTTTCTAACCAAACCGCCACTTAGAGTTGTAAAACATGCAATAAGCTACAAGCCTTCGAAATAAGCAAAAAAAAAGCAATAGCTAAACTGAATAAGCTATGACTCTAAAGAGAAGAAGCTAGGGCACATTTGAACCAAGAAAGGACAAAGATTTTTCGACTTAAATAAAAAAAACTCTAAATAAGAGCAAAGAAGACGTGACCTAGTGGGCCACCAATAAGCACTTTTTACTAGAGAATAAGCCACGAATTCTTGAACCAAATAAGCTATAGAAGAGATGAACAATAATGTACACGAATTACTAATCCTATAGCTCAAAACCAAAGCAAATTGAATTCTTAAAGGCTTAAGATTACGCTCGAAATAAGCATGAACACCACAAACTTATCACCTATATACCACGTGGATCTTGATATCAGAGTTGCGTAGCGGAAGCGTAGTGAGCCTATAACCCACATGTCCTAGGATCATAACCTGGCTCTGATACCAAATGTCGGTAACCCGTAATCACTTACACTTCATTTCTTACACATGAATTAAACAAGAAAAGAGAAGGAAGTTAGAGAGAGAAACAAGAGAGAAAAATGGATGGAAGTAATATTAGCTTGAAAGAGAATAAACAATCAACACCCTTTTCCTTGGTGGAAAAGGGTTTATATACCCATACACTTACACTTGGACGTGTAGGGCTTTGACACGGATCGGGTTCGGGATTTTCTTGGGCTTAGACCCGCAATATTAGCTTACTAAACGAGCCCGGTTTCTTTTCTAGCCTATTACAACGTTACATAACTGAATGACCGAGACCTAATATTCATAATGAACGAACTTCATTGTTCGACTCAATATTTTGAGGCTAGCAATTAATTATCCTATTATGATAGAATTTTCCCGCATTCCCATATTCATTTAATTCATTAAGCACTTCTTCGTCATACAACTCACCATCTGAATCCAAAAAGGGAGAAACAAGGGTTCCATCAATAGATTCATTATCAAATTTTAAGTCATCCATTTCAAGTACGTCAGGTAAGTCCATAAAATCATTAAGTAATTGCTCAATGGGGACAGGTGGTGGTATTTTTATTTGTGTATGGTCGATATTCTTAAGACGAGAATCAATCATGGCTGAGATGCGGCAGAGGCTAATTGATCTCTTGGGTAATCCTAGCGCAGAGTCAGTTTAGTGGGGCAGGTACAAATAGATTCGCGTTCTCTATAATGAAGAAATGTGGTGAGTTGTGTAAATATTGGAAATTAGCAAAATAAATAATCATACTAAGAAAGATAAAACTATGAGAAAGGCTAATAAAGAGAAAATAAAAATCTCATTGTTTGGAAGTCTTGTGAGTTGACATTAAGCCGAAGAATCCAAAAAACCTAGGACTGTTCCACAGGCTGCGGCGCATAAACTTAATGTGAGGAGGTTTGCCAACTTATGTTTACATCCTCCTAAGCAGTGTACCTAATCGTTGTAGTGTAGTATAGGTAAGACTCGAGGGGATTGATCATTCTCTAGGGGAATAGTTTGGGTAGGCTCGAATCGAATGTCACTATGGTATAAGGATTGAGGGAAGATTGTTTTTGTGTTTTTATATTTTATGAAAGCAAGTAAAATCTAGGGTTTTGAAAGGGGTTGATTAAATAATTACTAATCCTAATTCTATTCTAATTATAGAAAAGTAAATGTGATGGAAAACTCATATGGTTAAACAAATGTGTTCACCTAATCACACACTACTCCCTAGTTGCATTCTCTTGTTTTACTGCCTGTCACCCTTGTAACACAATGTGTAAGTATCTAATAAATTAAACACCTAACTCATAATCCACCCAAATGGCAAGGTAGTATGAAGATTATTGCGTAGGTATCATCTAACATAGCCGCGTTTCTCTAAACGTCTTTGCGTTACAATTAAGAAGCTAGTTTTCTAGAGCCTAACGCGCTCACCATTAACAAGAAGCAATAATACAAGATAAACAACTAGGTTTCATGCAATCATAAGCAAACACAAATTAAATTTAGCCAAACATTTAATCAAACAAAACATAGACATATCAAAAGATTAAAAGGAATAAGGAACTTCACTTCAAATAAACATGGAGTTATGATGAGAACAATAGGGTTAAAAACCCTAAAATC
>BQNB010095967.1:13698-25738 GCA_026074375.1 Tanacetum coccineum
TTTTTTCTTTTGTTGGTACGTCATCCTTTTAGGTATAACTTCACCCACCAAATAGTTTGCAAAGTCTGCGAACCATGGTGTGTCATTAGTGGTTATTTCCATAAGAGTTTCTCCAGGAAAGTTATCGTCGACATCACTGTCATCACTCTTCTCATCATATTCAATCTGAGATAAGTTGTCGGGGGCAACGTTTTCTGTACCTTTTTATCTTTAATTTCTATATCGAATTCTTGTAAGAGCAAAATCCAACGTATAAGACGTGGCTTAGCATCTTGTTTTTTAAATAAGTGTCTTAAAGCTGAGTGATCAGTGTAAACAATGGTTTTGGATAATATCAGATAGGGTCGGAATTTGTCATGCAAAAACTACAGCCATCAGTTCCTTTTCAGTAACCGTATACTTTTGTTGAGCTGCATTTTTCTTGCAAAATAAATGGGGTGAAAGTGTTTTCTATTTTTTGACCTAAGACTGCTCTAATTGCGAAATCGCTTGCATCACACATAAGCTCAAATGGAATATTCTAGTTTGGGCTCACGATCACAGGAGTACATGTGAGTTTTTCTTTTAATGAATTGAATGCTTTGTGACATTCGTCATCGAATTCGAATGGAGTATCTTTTTCAAGTAACTTAGTTAGAGGATGGGCAATTTTTGAGAAGTCTTTGATGAAACGTTGGTAGAAACTAGCATGTCCTAGAAAACTTCTAATGCCTTTGACATTAGTAGAGGGTGGAAGTTTAGAGATTACGTCGATTTTGGCTTTGTCAACTTCAAGGCCTGCACCGGACACTTTGTGTCTAAACACTATTCCTTCTTTAACCATAAAGTGACATTTTTCCCAGTTAAGGACAAGATTTGCATCCTTGCAACGTTGAAGCATTTTATCGAGGTTATTTAGGTAATTATCGAAAGAATTTCCAAAGACGGAGAAATCGCCCATGAATACTTCGACAGATTCTTCAATCATATCATGAAAGATAGCTAACATGCACCTTTGGAAAGTAGCGGGAACATTACATAAACTGAAAGGCATTCGCTTGTAAGAGTATGTTTTGAAGGGGCAAGTGAATGTTGTTTTTTCTTAATCCATAGGATCGATTGGTATTTGAAAATATCTGGAAAAACCATCGAGGAAACAGAAGTATTTATTTCTTGCGAGTCTTTCTAACATCTGAACCATGAATGGCAAAGGAAAATGGTCCTTTGCGGTTGCTTCATTGAGTTTACGATAATCGATGCATACTCGCCAACCTGTAACAGTTCTTGTTGGGACAAGTTCATCTTTTTCATTGGTGACAACTATGATACCACCTTTTTTGTATCATATAGTGGATTGGGACTTTACCTATGGCTATCGCGATATGGATAAATTATACCTGATGTCAAGAAGTTAACGATTTTCCTTTCTTAACAACTTCTTAGCATAGTCAGTTTAAATATCGTCTTGTTCTTTGAACTACTACTTTTTGTCTTACAGAAGTTAAATTATGTTTACAAAATAATGGACAGATTCCAGAATGCTGTGGTTTTCCAAGTAAATGCTTTGTTGTGGGTTCTAAGACAGAAACCAGTTTGTTTTTGTTTTCTTCAAAAAGCTGAGATGATATGATTACAGGAAGAAAAGAGGGTTCTTCCTAGAATGCATTTTCCAAGTTATCAGGAAGAGGGTTGAGTTCAAGATCCGTAGGAGGTTCTTCAAGAGATGTCTTGATCTTATAATCGTTGTTCAAGGAGATTTTTTATTGAATGCGGTTATCTTCGTATCAAATTTCGGGTTCAGATTTTTCTTCGCAACATTAACAATGAATTTATCAAATTCAGCAAAGAATTTTTCTTCGAGGATGGCTCCTTTGATTTAATGAAGGATTTTACTACTTCATCGAGAATCAGCATCAAAATATTCTTCTGAGTGATTTTCATCGATAACGTCAATAATAACATGTATCGATCGTGTTAGAATAGGAGTATTTCATCGCAGAATCCTATGAAAGATTCATATGTGGTGTTCGGAGTTTCCAACTCAAGATTGAAGTTGTTTTCCAGGCTTAACTCGAATTTACTTCATCGCAGATGAAGGAAAGTCTCCCTAAGATTTGAGACTTAACTGTCTTCTTGCAATTTCGTGAACAACAAAATCTATGGGAAAGGTGAATTTGCCAACTCAACGCGCATATTTTTAAGCTATTTCAGCGGGGTATTGAATGATTTGTCGGGACTAAGTCTTACGCTCATTTTATGTATGTTAAGAGTTTTTTGTGAGAGATAATTTGCATATAGAGAACAACTTGCATGATATTTAATGCTATCACCAAGATCGCTAAAGCAAACGACATGCAGAAAGCTTTGTTGAAGTTACATGGAATGAGGAAACTTCCTGGGTCTCCAAGTTTTGGTGGAACTTTGTTTTAGATTGAAGCAAAACATTCATCGCTAAAGAAAGCGGATGAAATTTGTTCAAGCTTTTGCTTATTGCTAACGATTTCTTTAATAAATTTGCCATAGTTTGGCATTCCTGCTAAAACATCGACAAGAGGAACACTGATTCGAATGGATCGAATAATGTTGAGGAATTTTCCATATTGAGCATCCATTTTCTTTTAGGCTCTTGTCTGAGTCATTGATGATACGGGAATCTTTGGTTTTATATGTTTAGGTGTTTATAGAGTGTCATTTTATACACTTTCCGGGGTCATTTAACCCCCTAAATCGTACATTTATGCCTAAAATAGGTACTTAATCGTTCCTTTTCAGGTATTTTGCATTTGGAAGACTACAGACAAGACTACGGACCTACACCAACATCACTCAAGAAAATGTTTTCAGCAGCTGGAGACGGCATCACCAATAAAACGTGACGCCGTCACAACGAAGACCAAGATGGCGTCACTAGATCTCACGACGACGTCAGAGTACATGACCCAGCCCATTATCCTAGAATGATTCACAAAACATGATGGGCGTCGACTACAACAACGTGAGCACCGTCACAGCGGATTTTCCTATATATACAAACCCCAGAATTAGTTTGAGAGTGTGTGTAACTTTAGAATAAAAAGAGTGTACGAACCCTAGTTCATTTAGCAGCTGTTAGGGACGATTTTAGGGCCTAAAAACCCTTTGTACTTCCTCCAACTCATGTTTTAATCAAGTAAGGTTTACTTAATCATTCAATATGTCTTGTTGTATGATTATTTATTGTTCTTACTTTATCTTTAACATGCTTGGCTAAACCTCCTATTGTGTTTATTTATGAGTGTATTCAAACTAAATGTAATCTTAGGTGTTGCTTCTTGTGATGGATGTGCATGTTACGTCTTAGTGATGACATCAAATAACGTCTATTTTATAGCATCATTTATCCTATGTTATTAACCTATTTTGTATAGTTATTGCAAAGAATTGTTACTTAATCGTTTATATTTGAGAATTGCAGTAATTATGGAGTAATTGGTGAAAGTTAGCAAAAGGCGCGCATTCTGGAGCTTAAATGAAGATATTTTGAAGATTACTATTTTGAAGACCAATACGCCATATCCATCAAGGAAGATACGGCGTATCCGTGCCTGCACTCACCAAAGACCACAAAGAATAAAGCTCAATACGCCGTATCCAGATGACTAATACGCCGTATTAGAAATATGGAACGAATATAATATTCTGGAAGATATCAAGCATGGTCCCTACTCCAAGAAATCTCCAATACGCCATATCTAATACTTGGATACGCCGTATCGAACCGACTTCCAGACCTTATAAATAGAAAACTCAAAACGAGTTTTAAGTGTGCTAAATCATATTCTCGATACCTAAACCATAAAAGTCGATTTTCAGAGGAGAAAACGACAGTAAGAGGTCGAGCAGCGTAATTTAATTCATAAAGACAATCGTGTAATTCCATATACTTTTAGTAATTGTTTAGTTTTTGTATCCTTCCGTTAACTCTCGTTTAGTTTGACCTTTGGCTAAATTAAGTGCTCTGCATTTAGGATGACTTTGAAGGCTAATACCTTCCTTGTATTAGCCATTATTATGAAGATCTGAATGTTTTGGTAATTGTTTATCTTCGATTTTCTTGATTTATCGTGAATGCTTGTTTATTTTTATCAATTTAAACTTGTTAAAACCAGCGCTTTTGTATACGATCTAACATTCAAACTGGATCGTAGTGACACGGACCAGTAATACTTGAGTCCGGGATAGCTCTTCATATAGTAATTTTAATACATCTAGAATAATAGGAATCACTAATATTTCCTCTCAGTGTTGTGTCTATGATAAACGCATACAGTCTTAACAAGAATAATTGGATATGGCCAATGGGGATTTTCTGATCAGTGTTACAAGTAAGGTTACCTAGAACATTCACAAGTAACGTTTCTGATTCCATTGGATAGTTGACAACGACTACTAATGTATTAAAATTGTATTAAGCCGTAAGTGGGTAAAGTCTCTATGAGCTAGGGTTTAACCAGATCACCATTGCATTAGATCCTAAGATAGATATAATCAGCACATACGATGCTTTATTGCGATGCTTTAATTAATGACAGAATATTATGTGTAGGATCTAGGATGATGTAACGCCTAAGTCTTTAAGAATTATTATGCCACCATTGAGAGAAGAAATCAGTTGCACTTAATAAACAAATCACTTTCTAAACCTGATTAATAATGTAAATACAGTTATTCTTATATTTGGCTCGACCGCTCTTTTATCTTTGTTAATTAGCTCGCGTGGGTTAAAGTGCCTTGAATTGATTGTAGTTACCAACCAAAGCGTGCCAATCTCTCAGGCTGAAAACCCCCTTTTCCCGTTAGAATTAAGGAATTTAGACTGACATAAATTTAGAATAAATAAATTAACATAGATTAGATAACCAAGATATTAATTAAATTTATAGATTTAACCTCGCTTAATCAGTGTTCGACACATGCTTACCACGAAACAACTACGATGCGGGTACAACTGCCTTTAAAGTGTTGTTTTTGGTTTAGTCGGCAAAATATAAATTTAAAACTTGAATCAATAAAATATACACCACACAACGACACATCAAGTTTTTGGCGCCGTTGCCGGGGAGTGAAAATTAATCTTGGTTTTTTTTATATTTTGGTTTTTAACATTAGATTAGATCTAACCTTTAGGATTAGTGTAATTTAGATTAGTGTATATTCTTGTATATTATGTAAATTTTATATATTTGTCTTTAATTGTTTGCTTGTATATTTGTGTGTTTAATTGTTTGCGTATTTAATTATTTTTCTTAATACACTGTTCTGGTAGATAGTTGAATACGGCGTATCCACTTTTATCGGATATGGTGTATTCATCTCTCTGTCCAATATAGCGTATTCACTCAAACTGATTAATACGGCGTATTCACTTCTATTGAATACCGCATATCGGTCATCTGATAAAATTCTTTTCCATTCTCGAATTTAAGGCCAAATGTTTTTACCTTTCTCCGCTGGTTCTTCTAATAATTTTTGGATATTTTTTAGTAAGAATGACAAAGGTTATCAAAGGAGAGTTCGAGAAAATTAAGGATGTTAAGGTCAAAGATATTTTGCTCACTTGCGATACACCACTTGAAGTTTTCAACAAGGAAGTCAGTCGACTAAGCGAAATGGATAATGATTTATTCACATATGAAGTTGAAATTTCTAACATCCCATGTAACTCGAAAATGGATGATGATTTGGAGCATGAAGCTGATGATGACATGGGGTATGACCCGTCTGATGTTGCATTTATTGAATGGTTGGGATCAAAAATTTTCACCTACAAGACAATGGATCATTATACTATGAAAGCATTATGGATTTACTAGATCAAGGAATAGAAGTAGAGCTCACTGGATGAGGAATCTTCTGATGATGAAGATGAAATTGCTGAAATCTTTAGGATCAACACTAATATATTTGACTATGAGACACCTCTCTGTTTAGCGTTCAACGAATTTAATTACCTTCTCAAAGTAAAGATTCGGGACTTAACTTAAAAGGAGTCATAAAGTGTTTTTGTCACACCCCCAAACGGGGCCTAGTCAGAAACACATGTCCGAGGGCGTGACGTCATAATACACATCACAAAAAGAAAAAAAAAAAAAAACAAAAAAAAAAAACGACCGCAAAGGTACTTGTTAAAATCCCAACATCGTGCATAATAAATATTAAAAGTTTTACATAGGCCCAACAATAATATGCGGAAGCGAATAAAAGGTTATAAAGTTTGACAACGATGTTATCATTGATAATAATAATTCTTGAAAATCGGTCCAATGCATGGCATCACCATAAAGCAAGCAAAGACAATCCATACTACAGCACCTGAGAAAATCATGCTTAAAACGTCAACTATAAAGTTGGGAAATCAATAGGTTTGAATTTAATATGAAAAGTGGACCACAAGTTCACAGTACGCACGTGACAATTATAGGAGATACAACTTCACATAAAAATGAATTTACGTTTGTGCTAAGCTCAAGACACCGAAGCTCAATTTAAAAGGAAGCATATTACAAGGCCAAATAGAATTACTCGCCTTAAAGTAATCCGAGACCATGATCACCTATTGAAAATCAAAAATGGTATATATCCAATTATCGGGAGCCCTGTGGGTAGTAAGCGCTACTCACCTAGATAGGGATAATTAGTCCTAATAGATCTATTTACAACATTCGCGCTTACTTAACCAGTAGCGGTCGGTTTAAGCGATGACAGGTCATGATTACTTCGGGTAAATAGTGTCTTAATTCGCAACTTAGGCAACACGTAAATCAAGAAAGGAAACATAAAGTAACAATGTCTATAGTTTGAAAACAAGCAATGTTTCTCACCCCAAAATAGTAAAGTAAAAGTAGTAAAACATGGGGCTATGAACTTACCTTAGCAAAATGAGCAAATGATAATCACGCAAGTAAAAGATGATATAGAAATCTAGCCGCGACCTAGAATAATAACGCGTCTCAGAAACACGGAAAGTATGCCAAGAATTGCACAATATGTTCATCACCAAAAGACATCCATGTGTGTTTGCTTTAGTTTGATTATCAAATCATGACGAAATAAAATCATATAGTTTTTCGTTAAGTTTCGGCGTTTAACCAAAAATTACTATTTTTAGAAAGTTTCTATTTTAGGAAAGTTTTTAGTTTCAAAACGTTAATACCGTCCCCTATATTTATTAAGTTTCCATATTTTCAAAACGCACTAACTAGCCTTAATCGCTTAACTTCTATGTCCGTTTCGCTAAATTTTTACCAACTTACTATTTTTAGTAACTTTCTCGCTTTTCCTAAAATATGTTAACGACGCCTTCAAATGATACTAATCAATAGGTATGTGTTACTATATATTTCGCTAGTGTTTAGAAAGTCCAAAAATGTTCGAAAGTGTCCGAAAACTCACTTTACTATTCACATCAGCATACTATTCATCCAGTTTTGTCGAAAAATGTTTCAAGTTTCATTTGGCTATAACTTAGTCGTTTTAAATTTAATTTTAATGGGCGATATATAAAAAACTATCTATTCGAAATGAGCTCTCCAAAAACTACTTTTACGCCTAATGAAAACATTTTTAGGTTGACCAAAACCTCAAAACAAATTTGGGACAGCAAGCACTTTTTGTCAAAAACGCAACCAAAATCCACCCAAACTTCACAATAGTGTTTAATCTAGCCTAATCTCCATTCACAACTAATCCACAACAAAATCACACCTAAATTTAAGCTAATCCCTTCATTTCTATTGTTGTAACACTCATTCACTCTTATCTCACCAATATCATAGTATTTAACTAGTGAAATGAAGGTAACATCATTATTTATGAAATCTTGTTTTATAATCTTTCAAAAATGAAAACACAACAGATGGATGTATGGATCTTGAACATATATGAAAGAACATAAGTAAATCACATGGAAAGATTCAAGACACTTATAAGAATGAAGAACAAGTAGAGAAATCACAAGATCTATACCCCAAAATAATAGATCTATAAGACCCAACAACAAATCTTGAAACCCTAACTTAGATCTTGAAGAAAAAACCTTAAATCAAAGAACCGATGCTTCAAAACACCTTAGATTTTCTTAGAAATGAACATAGGATGCATGGATTATGCAAGAAATCAAAGATATGAAAACCCTAAATGGGGTGTTTGTTTGCCGTGAGGTAGGGAGCAAAAGGAACGGAAGAGAGAAAATTTTTGGAGACTATGTGAAAGAATGAAACCCTAAAGTGTGAAATGCTTAGTATTTATAGGACAAGAGGGGGTCTAGGGTGTCATGGTTCATGGTAACTAGTGACCAACATACACCAAAGGTGTGTGTACACCTTTGCTTGGCCGAAACTAGCCACAAGGACCATGGGTTCAATTTTTTTTGGATCATGGCTCAATTTAGATGCATAAGCTTAGTCAATCTTGGTCAAATGGTGCACATATGATCAAACATCACATGCATAATTCAAATGGTGATATTTGTGCATGAATGGGACATACTCATATGTCATTTTCACCTCTTACATGCACACATGCAAGAGTTTTTCAAAATAAGATGCCATTCATTTAATTTTCAAAGCTTATGGTTTATTTGGTTTGGGGTTTAGGCATCCAATATACAACAAGGGAAGAGGGTGAACGAAAATTTTGACTTATGAATATGAGATGGACGATAACTAAAGTTTACACGAAAAGATTTCGGGTTTCCGGGGTTCCGTTTGATCAAAAACAAAAAAAACGCAATTTAAACGTTAAAGCGTAAAAATAAATACTAGGAGTGATCGTAAACTACGAAACACTTAGAAAAGATAAAATAACTCATATAATATCTAAACTAATCAAAATCCAAAGTCAGAACGCGTCCGATGATGTTTTTTAGATTTACGCGGGTTAACTTCCCGGAAAACTACCGGATTTAAACGTAACATATAAAATTCAAAAATAATGATCAGAATAGCTAAAAATATTGACCTAAAATTTTCGGGGTATGACATTCTTCCCCCGTTAAAGAAGCTTTGTCCTCAAAGCTTGAGACGTAGACGGAGGGCTATCGAAAAGATGAGGATACTTTTTCTTCATTTGGTCCTCACGCTCCCAAGTAAACTCAGGCCCTCGTCTCGAATTCCAATGGACCTTCACGATTAGAATGCGGCTTTGCTTTAGCCGTTTAACTTCTCGATCCATAATTTCAACTGGTTTCTCAATGAAATTAAGCTTGTCATCAATCTGGATCTCATCTAACAGAATAGCTAGTGGTTCGTCTACGAAACACTTCTTCAAATTAGAAACATGAAAAGTGCTATGAACTCGACTCAATTGCTCTGGGAGTTTAAGTTGATAAGCAAGCATTCCTACTTTAGCAAGAATCTTGAAAGGTCCAATATAGCGAGGGTTCAGCTTCCCCCGTTTGCCAAAACGTATCACCCCTTTCCATGGCGACACTTTTAGCATGACCTTATCTCCAACCTTAAATTCCAATGGCTTACGTCTCCTGTCCGGCTAGCACTTCATGCTATCTCATGCACTTAAATAAGCTTCTGATCTGAACTATCTTCTTAGTTGTTTTCAATACAAACTTCTGGACCATTGAGCCTGAGCGTTCTCCAACCTCAACTAACCCAAAAAAATAGCTAGATCGATCATTTACGGCCATAGAGAGTTACAATGTGTCATCATTGATACTTATATGATAACTGATGTTGTAGGAAACTCCACCAAAAGTAGTGTCCTATCCCAACCTTATCCAAAATCATCACACAAGCACGTAGCATTTCCTCCATGGATTGGATGGTTCTCCACTCTGATCATCAGTCTGTGGAAGGTAAGATCCGTACTCACGTCCAATTGAGTACCTAGGGGCATCATTCAAAACAATCAACAAAAAATTCAAATTGGGGAAGTAGTGTGGGTGCTAGTATAGGGGCAATTTTCCAGAAATGAGATGTAAACTTACTGTCTCGATCAAAAATAATCAAAACTGGCACTCCATGTCTTGAGACTACTTCCTTCAAGTATTGTCTCGTCAACTTCTCCATTGAGTCAGTTTCCTTCATTGGTAAGAAATAAGCAGATTTCGTGAGTCGGTCTACAATTACCCAAATTGTATCTTAGCCAGACGATGTCTTTGGCAACTTAGTAACGAAATCCATAGTAATGTTCTCCCACTTCCATACTGGGATTACAGTTTAATACACAACAACCGGAATGAGTGGGCAGCAATGGGAGGGGTTTGGTGAGGTAATTTTGCATTCGTTCCTTGGACTTTGGCACGGGTCTAACATTTAAGAGGTGTATACTAACGTAGGTGGCAATCTCTGCTTTCATATTCGGCCACCAATACTGTTTCTTTAAATCTTGGTACATCTTGTCCGATCCAGGATGAATTGAATATTTTGACTTATACGATTCATGCATAATCAACTCTCTTAAGTTACCTCGAAAAGGAATCCAACTTCTCCCATTCAAGCATAACGTTCCATCAGCATGTGGCTCTAGCTTCTTAATCATACCATACAGATCTTTTGTTCTATAATTTTCCTCCTTTCTTGCCTCAACCTGAGCCTCTAAGATCTGCATAAGGAGGTTTAGACCAATCATCATAACCAAAGCTTGAACTCGTAGTGGTTTGATCTGTTCCTTTCGGCTCAAGGCATCTGCCACTAAGTTCGCTTTCCCTAGATGATAACGAATCTCGCGGTAGTAGCCGCTCGACAGCTCCAACCATCTACGTTGTCAAATGTTCAACTCTTTCTGATTTAGAATATGTTATAAACTCTTATGATCTGAAAGAGTTGAACATGTGACAACGTAGATGGTTGTAGTTGTTCAGCTCAAGGCATCATAAGCGAACATAACGCATTTCGTGCTGTACAAATAATGTCTCTACATTTTGAGAGCAAACATTACACCTCCAAGCTCTAAGTCATGTGTAGTGTAATTCTTCTCATGAATCTTAAGTTGGCGTGATGCGTAGGCTATGACTTTCTCCCTTTGCATCAAAATTGCGCCTAATCCGTTACGAGAAGCATCACAGTAAACCATGAAGTTTTCACTTCCTTTAGGTAAAGATAAGATCGGTGAACTACACAGCCTTTGCTTCAACAAATAAAATGCAGCTTCTGGGTTTTCACTCCAATCAACAAGTTCTTTTGAGTCAGCTTCGTCATAGGCTTGGAAATTTTCGAGAAACCTTTGATAAATCGTCGATAATAGCCAGCAAGACCTAGAAATTGACGAATCTCTATCGGAGTCATAGGCGATGCCCAATACTTGATTAACTCAATCTTAGATGGATCCATGTGAATGCCTTCACTATCAATCACGTGACCAAGAAATTGTACCCTTGACAGCCAAAATTCACACTTCGGAAACTTGTCATACAATTCTTCCTTCTTAAGCAATTCCAAAATTAACTTAAGATGCTCTGCATGCTCCTCCTTACTCTTGGAGTAGATCAAGATGTTATCAATAAAAACGATCATGAATTTATCTATGTACGGTTTGCACACCCGATTCATCAGATCCATGAATATCGCCGGTGCGTTGGTCAGTCCAAACGGAATCACTTGAAACTCATAGTGACCGTAGCGTGTTCTAAACACTGTCTTTGGAATGTCTTCCTCTCGAACTCTAAGTTGGTGATAACCAGATCTCATGTCGATCTTAGAGTAGACTCTTGACCCTTGCAACTGATCAAACAAGTCATCGATTCTCAGAAGTATATATCGATTCTGTACAGTTAACTTGTTCAGTTCACAGTAATTGATACACATCCGAAAAGATCCATCTTTCTTTTTGACAAACAAGACCGGGGCTCCCTAGGGTGAGGAACTCGTTCTTATAAATCCCTTGTCAGAAAATTCTTGTAGCTGAGTAGACAGTTCTTGCAGTTCTGACGGTGCTAATCTATACGAAGCTCGCGCTACAGGTGCAGCACCAGGGACCAAGTCAATTTGAAATTTGTTGGATCATTTACTGAATAGATCTTAACCTTTAGCTTGTAAAGGGTTTGTTCCTTTAGATAATTCTAAAGCAA
>BQNB010095968.1:0-25738 GCA_026074375.1 Tanacetum coccineum
TCCAAAGCACTTCCAATATATGCACATATCGTCTTTCCATTTAAGTTTTTACAAAATATAATATCTTTTTAAGCTTTTTATCATTGTCGCACTAAGGTTTAAGGTTATATGTTCGACAAAGGAACAACAGACCAGAGAGCATTGATGGCTCGTGTCATTCTCTTCCAATCAGTATGACCAAAGGTAAGCTCAAAAAATCACTAATCACTAATAACTGCTCACCTTCTACTTCAGTATGGCAAAAGTAAGCTCCAAAGGTAAGCTCACTATTCACTGATAGCCAAATCTTAAAGTAAGCATTTCGTGTATGGCATTTTTTAAACAGTTTGGTATATACCTTTTTTATTATCTAATTTTGGTTACATTAATGATTAATATTTTCCAGGGCATGACAATAGCTCAATGGAGGAACCTTGGTTACCAGAATCAGCCAAAACATCAAGTATGTTTTCCTTCATTCTGTTTAGTTGAAAGTTCTTTTAAGTCAGAAAAAAATCTAATCAGCAGGTACATAACTGTAACAGCTTAATGGGTGTTTGGATAACTTTTATGTTAACTTATATGTTCAACGGTGTTTGGTACAGCAACACTGTTTTTTAAAACTGGCTTTTGTATCACCAAAATGGGTGTTTAGGTCTGTAATTTAACATCAATACTAATGAAACATTTCTAGCAATACAACATGTTTTTTTACATAACCGTTTCTCTTGCAGCTTAAATTGCACCAACTGTTGTACATTTGTTGCCACAGATTCGTCAAAATTGCTCCATTTACTTATGTCAAAATGGATATAATCATTGTGACAGATTTTCTTAAAAGAACAAAAGTATAGGTAGAAGATTTCCAAAAGCACAATCATCAAGGTTCTTCATTATAAATAGAATATTACATTTCTATGGTACTATGTGCCTCTCAACTAATTATTTTCTTTGGTGTTTAAATCAGCAGGCTCAGTGATTGTATCAGATGTAGAATCTCTTTGTTCAACTCATTCAGATAATTATCAGTGACATTAGGTCTTGAATATCAACCAAGTTATTTTCGGTAGTATCTGCAGTTGAGCCACGTTTTGAATTAGGCACCTCACATTCTGCAACATATGGGATCTCATCATCACTGGCTCACTGCCTTCAGCGTTTGAATATATGCAGATAGATGCAGAGATTGGTCACACCGGAAAGACCATACATCTGGAAGTCAAGATCAGTGACACTAATTGTTTTTTTCTCAAAAGAAGTTATGATGTTCCTGGCTCAAGTCACATCCTCGATTCACCTTTGCTACTTATTCAGGTAAAATATGATGTTAAATTATATGGTTTTTTAGCTCTTAAACTTGCAGCCCATCAGTCACTAAACTCAACACCTCCAGTTCCTCCCTTTTCTCCATACTATTGCTGGTGTCCTCCTGTTGCTTCCACTCTCTAATATTACAGTGGCACCTACACAGATGACGCCAATGTCAATGACCGAGTCGTTCACTTTACCACCCCTTTCTTCTCTTCTCGCAGGTTCAGCTCCTAGATCGTCATCTGGTCTTCTAATACTGAAACCAACTCTAAATCTGGATGAAATCCCACCTTTCCTGCCTGAACCATTGGTTCGGTTACCCCTATCTATGCCAACTTCCCAACAGATCCTAATTTTCACTCCTTTGATGACTGATCCTATAGTGCACATCCCTGTCATGGACATTTGTTCGTCAGGTCAAGCATACCTCCTGAGTGCTGGGCCGGCAATGCATGTCACCATTCCGCCACTTCACCAGGCACTTGTGACCCCATTGATCTAGGAAACTGACTCCATGGCTGAGAAGAGTCAAGAGATACACCAAGGCTACTAATCAGCGGATCAAGTCAACTCCCCTCGGTTCTAGCCAATGTTGATGGGAAGCAGAACTTATGTGCAGCTGGAAGCAGGGGCTTGTATGAGGGAGCTACGGACTTGAATCACGCTATTGCCAATAGCATTGCTTCTATGGTTGCAACTTCTACATTTTTGATATCTAAAAGAACATGAATCGGTGCAACCAAAGTGTGATGTATGATTATAACCAAACTTACTAAATTACAATATAATTACAATACATTTTTGAAACCAACACTTTTGGACTAAACCAACAAAGCATCCATTCATACATTACATTAACATAGATTAGGTTGTACTAATAGACTATAAACTTCATTGACATGACTCTATATTCAGAATACATTAATAGTTTCTAAGTTGACGTAACAAAACAGATTTATGGAATTGTGCATGCCTAAGTACCCAAAGATAAAAAAAAACAAAACACACACTTCAAATACGTGCAAAAAACAACAATCATGATGAACCAATTTACAACTAAACAAACTTGTAGACATCAAAGAACAGGGCTTTACATGTAAGGAACATAATGACGAATCCGATATGGAAGTTATCTTAGGTTGTATGGCTTCTCTTAAAGACTAGATCAATTGGTTCAAATAAGCAGCTTCCAATTTTCATGTTTCACTTACGAGTGTCATTACTCGAAACGCAAATGGCAAATATTGCAGGTACCCTAATCCACAATTATTTTTCTGACGAGTGGTAACAAAATTGTTCTTGAATTGATTTGAATTCAATGGTTTCAACTTTTGACCTTATGAAAAATTGTACCTCCTTCAGCTTGCCTGGCTTGGCATTCATGAAATCACATAGATAACTCGATGATGTATAAAGTGGATCTAATATTTGGATCACTATAATAAAAATTAGTTCACTTATAGGATGACCTTCGCATTCCTAAAGCCCACGCTGTTTGCTCTTTTACAGTTCTCTATAGAGCTTAACGAGTTCAAAAGTTGAATACCATGTGGCAATTTTAGAGTTTTGGGCCATTGAGCCTGCGTATCAAGAAAGCTTTGCTCATTGCCTTGAAGACGGTAATAAGATTCCACAAGAACTTTAGAGATGATATTGTGAAACGGTGTTGTATGAAGGTTTTGGTTGTTTTCTGCAGATGTGCATGATATTGCTGATCATTGCTTGCGGAAAGAGTCACCAGATGCGATCGTAAAAGCAGAGGTGTTTTTTCTTAGTGTTCGATAGGCTTCTTTAGCAACTTTAAAAGTTTCAATGCAAGTTCTACACAGTTGTTCCTGATGCAACAGATGGGACTTTGTCAAGTTTATTATTCTTTTGTAGTTCAATCTATCATTTTAATTATTCAAACAGTTGACTCCTAAGGCTTTGACATCTTCATTTCAATTTGTGTGAGATCAATATGAAATTTAAGTTTACCTCAGTAAACAAAGCCAGCTATGAAATGGTCAAATGAATATATTTATTAAGTGATTATTTCATATTACTATTTTCTTCTCTACTTATATGCATTTGTGATGATAAAACACGCCGCAGCGAAGCGCGGTTTTCAAAAACTTGTGACAAATAATAAAGAATTTTAGACACTTTTGTCATATTGATTGTTAAATGGTTGTATAAGTGAGAATATGGGCCTTTTTTCTCTTTTAATGCACATATTTTAGATAACATTATTTCTTAATTTTCTTTGCTTGGAACTGCTCATGAACAAAACACGTTATTGAATATTTACATCAAAGATTATATGCGTATAACATCAATGAAATTAATTCAGAATGTTACACCGAAGCTACTATCAATGATACCAATTCTTTGACATCAATTATTTCACCTTTGCTGTATGATGTACTTAAACATATATAATTCATTCTATCATTGATTAAATTTTGTAATATACTTTGTTTTGGATATTTTTTTTATTCATTGAAACATATGAAGCCTATCTATATTATAACGGCACTTGGAATATGTTGAGGTCAAAGATAGAAAAAGGCATCTGTTGGTCGTTTTATTTAGTTGTTTCGTTCTATAAATACTTTTTTTTTCTCAAAACCCTAAAATTATGAGGTATGGCTAATCTTTCGAATTGTCTAATTATTATTTAGATTAGCACATTAATTTTTAAGTCACAATTAACTAAGAGTATTGTTTAATCTACATTAATTCATTCGTTCTACACGTATAATGAAGATTCTATGTTTACAAAAACACGAAAACCATTAGAACTAAACGACAAACATTATCTTAAAAAAAGTGTTATGAACCGAACCCGCCCGTTGGGCGGGTTATGTTATCCCTTTTGACAGGAACTATTTGAGGGCTATTATTTTTGTCAAGCACAAAGGGAAGATTACATTCAGCGAGCAAAACCTTACATGGATCATCAACAAACCTTTATAAAGGTTGTTCGCGGTTATGCTGCAATATTTATCGGTGTTGAGATTTCATATTTTCATGTTGTATCGTATTTCAACGACATTAGTTTCTTCTATTATATCTTTGGTGTCTCAAAGAATGTTTTGCATTGTAGGCTGGTGACATCGGCTCATGAGAAGGGTGCTAATATCATCCTTATTCAGGTTTGATTCCTAAAACTACACAACATTCAAAACGCCGATGTGAATTCCGGATTGCTAAGTCGAACATTTTTATAACCTTTAGCAACTTGGCCGCTTAATTTAACTAATATAACTTATTCCTTTTGACAGTAACTATTTCAGGGTTGATATTTTTGTCAAGGATAAAAAAAGATGCTTTACATTCTTCTTTTGTAGGTATCAAACATATCTTTTTTCTCGTTAAACATTTAACGATCGTTTGTTAAACACTAATTAATATATTAAAACGTTATTCTACATATTAACGTGTGCGTCCCCTTAGGCTCGAATTAATTCCGAATATATATAATTTATATTTGTTCATATTCCAACAGATATGTGACTTATACCACTATTGGGCTTATTGGAGGGGGCCTAGCACAGTAGCACTTGCTAGTTATCCCCCTCCCTCCGCCTCTGGTTGCCATGCTTAGATTTTCGTGGCAATCTTATATTTTGGAATTTTCTTTGCCTTTAAGCACCTTTTCTTTGCAAGCATTTTTTTTCTTCGTTAAGGTGCCTTTGCCTGTTTGTGTTTATGCTTTTATGCTTATGTCTCCTTTTGTCTCTTTTTCAATTTCTTTTTATATAATGTGTTTAATTTGGGAGTTTGTTTTAAGGCTAATGACTTAAAAGTTATTTAACTTGACATTTTTTGTCTTTGTGTGAACCATCTTTTTCCCCCAGTATATCATTAAACTTTCAAAAATCGATCATTGTGTGTATTTTGTGACCATTCTGACATGTAAAATGACCATTTTTCCTTTTGAAATTTGGAAAAATTAAGGGTAAAATGGTCACAAAATACACACAATGACCGACTTTTAAAAGTTTGATGATATATTGGGAAAAAAAAAGATGGCTACGCACAAAGACAACAAGTGTCAAGTTAGATGATTTTTAAGTCATTAGCCCTTTATGATGGTATTTTGCCTTTAGCTTAGTATGCTTCTGCCATATGTCTTTGTTTACTTCTTATCCTTGTTTTTGCATACTTTTACATATGCACATATTACTGAGCACTTTCACCCGCACATTTACACTTGCTGAAGGTCTTCCATAAGCAGTCTTCTTACTTTTGGGTCTTGTGAGGTAAATGTTGGTCTGTGTACATTCTATCTCCCCTTACCCCGGCCCGGCAAATTGAAGAACTTATAGAACTGCCTTCAAAATTAGGTGTTTTTAGCCTTTTTACTACCGTAATAAAATAAGATAATTTGCAAGTCACCAATGCGTACACAGTTGATGTACTAAACAGATTTACTCGTGTACACTTTTCAAAAAGAAATTGCTTGTGTATAGAGTACAAACTAAAATTGTGATATCCACATTACCCCATTTATGCTTTGAAGAATAATCTCCCATTTTATATTTTAGGTTTTATTTGTTGTGTGGGTCAAGAAATGCAAACAAGTCAAATCAGTTCTAACTTTTAGATATGTACGTTTGGTTTGAGTTCGACCAGTCTTCATAGAGAAAGCTCGATCTCGATCGTAGAAACCATCTAAAATTAAAATTTAAGGTAAGGGAGAATTCGAATCGAGCTCCTCGACGCATTTATAAAATGATTATTTACATTTTGATTATTTACATGTATCCCTAAAAGTAACAATATATATATATATATATATATATATATATATATATATATATAATTAAGTTAAAATGGTGTAGGTGCTTAAAGTTGTTAAAGTGAGAAGCAATAGAAATTGAACAAATGTCACATATTATCAAAAGTTTTTTGTTTGTGTACGAGTTTTTGATCCGTGTACGAGTTATTGAAGGTTTTGGTTCATGTGCGAGTAGTTGGTTTGTGGTTTTCATATTATCAATTTCTTGTGTATCAGTTTTTTATCATAGTTTAACAATTGTTTGTTAACTTAGATGTAACTTGTAATAGTGTATCAATGAATTTGCAAATAAAATGTTTATTTCTATTAAGTCTTTTTTGAAGCAAAACTATGTATCATATGTATCAACTAGAAATTGTTACGTAACAACTTTTTTAGTGGTTATATATCAATTTTTATGTATAAGATTTGATGTCATGTATCTACTATTAATTAAATCACATGTCAATTAATAAATTTAATGGTTAAGATCACTTCTTATTTTAACAATTTTAAGCTACTACACTACAATAACCCTCATATATATATATATATATATTTTAAAAATATATCAATTAAAAAGCTCAAAAACTCGAGTCGAGCCTTTATAAATTCGAGCTTGACTCGATAAAGCTCGACTAAAATGAGCTTGAGTCGAATTCAACCTCCTTACTTGAAAAAAGCTCGAGTCAAGTTCAAGCTCGAGATTCATCTTTGACATGCATTAAGATTTTTATGGTTTAATCAAGATACATAGTGTGTGTATGAACAATGTGGCCGAATGTATAAACATGTTGCACTAGATTATTTGAACATGTTAGCATAAAAAGATGATTGAATAATATACTTATGCAATCAAATTTAAACACACACGTGTTATTAATAAGAAAGTTACTACTACACAAAAGGTGTTTCAAGTCAACTCCAGACGAGCCTAGTTTGACCCATCTCAAATATTACCCATTTTGACTACACCTTCCAATTTACCATGTATCTATAACCAAGATAAAGAGCACAATTTACTCACAAACAGACTTCTTACTAACGTAACTGACTTGGCTAATTTACCTATTGCATCCTTATCTTTTCACTGAACATAGACTTTAATGTAACACATCAACGCCGATCAAACCTTGATTTTGGGCTTGGATCTATTTAGTATTTACCCCTTAATTTTGTTTGTTTTCTGATCTAATTACAGAATCTTGGTTCACAAAACAATCTTTTTTTTTTTGCAAATAAAAGACTACTACATACTATCAATGTTAAGGTAAAATACCGTACCTTGAGTCAGGGGTGCGTTCCCTTCCCCTTTGGTGAAGTATCCCCTTAAATTACCTGAAAGTAAGAAAGAACACCCGTTAACTCGCCCCGGGTGTTGAACCAAGACCAAGCTCGGGCGTGAGAGTAAGTATATGGATGTTAGCCGAAGAGGCTATAGTAGTAAATGTATGTGTGTCGTCATAAACTCAACACCTCCAGTTCCTCCCTTTTCTCCATACTATTGCTGGTGTCCTCCTGTTGCTTCCACTCTCTAATATTACAGTGGCACCTACACAGATGACGCCAATGTCAATGACCGAGTCGTTCACTTTACCACCCCTTTCTTCTCTTCTCGCAGGTTCAGCTCCTATATCGTCATCTGGTCTTCTAATACTGAAACCAACTCTAAATCTGGATGAAATCCCATCTTTCCTGCCCCACCTTTCCTGCCTGAACCATTGGTTCGGTTGCCCCTATCTATGCCAACTTCCCAACAGATCCTAACTTTCACTCCTTTGATGACTGATCCTATAGTGCACATCCCTGTCATGGACATTTGTTCGTCAAGTCAAGCATACCTCCTGAGTGTTGGGCCGGCAATGCATGTCACCATTCCGCCACTTCACCAGGCACTTGTGACCCTATTGATCTAGGAAACTAACTCCATGGCTGAGAAGAGTCAAGAGATACACTAGGCTATACTCAAGGTTCAAAGTCAACTCCCCTCGGTTCTAGCCAATGTTGATGGGAAGCAGAACTTATGTGCAGCTGGAAGCAGGGGCTTGTATGAGGGAGCTACGGACGTGAATCACGCTATTGCCAATAGCATTGCTGCTATGGTTGCAACTTCCACATTTTCGATATCTAAAAGAACATGAATCAGTGCAACCAAAGTGTGATGTAAAATTATAACCAAACTTACTAAATTACAATATAATTACAATACATTTTTGAAACCAACACTTTTGGACTAAACCAACAAAGCATCCATTCATACATTACATTAACATAGATTAGGTTGTACTAATAGACTAAACCATCCATTGACATGAATCTATTTCAGAATACATAAAGTAGTTTCTAAGTTGACGTAAACAACAGATTATGGAATTGTGCCATGCCTAAGTACCCTAAAAAACAAAACACACACTTCAAATACGTGCAAAAAACAACAATCATGATGAACCAATTTACAACTAAACAAACTTGCAAACATCGAAGAATAGGGCTTCACATGTAAGGAACATAATGACGAATCCGATATGGAAGTTATCTTAGGTTGTATGGCTGTCTATTAAAAGAACTAGATCAATTGGTTTTCAAATAAACAGTTCTTAATTTTTCATGTTTCACTTTCGAGTGTCATTACTCGAAACGCAAAATGGCAAATAATTGCAGTTACCCTATCCACAATTATTTTTATGACGAGTGGTAACAAAATGTCTTGAATTGATTTGAATTCAATGGTTTCAACTTTTGACCTTATGAAAAATTGTACCTCCTTCAGCTTGCCTGGCTTGGCATTCATGAAAATCACATAAATAACTCGATGATGTATAAAGTGGATCTAATATTTGGATCACTATAATAAAAATTAGTTCACTTATAGGATGACCTTCGCATTCCTAAAGCCCATGTTGTTTGCTCTTTTACAGTTCTCTTTAGGCTTAACGAGTTTAAAAAGTTGTAATAACCATTGTTGGCAATTTTTTTTTTATAGAGTTTGGGCCATTGAGCCTGCGTATCAAGAAAGCTTTGCTCATTGCTTGGAAGACGGTAATAAGATTCCACAAGAACTTTAAGAGATGTGTGAACGGTGAGGTAATGAAGGTTTTGGTTCGTACTGCAAGATGTTGCGTGATATTGCTGATCATTGCTTGCGGAAAGAGTCACCAGATGCGATCGTAAAAGCAGAGGTGTTTTTTCTTAGTGTTCGATAGGCTTCTTTAGCAACTTTCAAAGTTTCAATGCAAGTTCTACACAGTTGTTCCTGATGCAACAGATGGGACTTTGTCAAGTTTATTATTCTTTTGTAGTTCAATCTATCATTTTAATTATTCAAAAACAGTTGACTCCTAAGGCTTTGACATCGTCTTTCAATTTGTGTGAGTCATTATGAAATTTAAGTTTACCTCAGTAAACAAAGCCAGCTATGAAATGGTCAAATGAATATATTTATTAAGTGATTATTTCATATTACTATTTTCTTCTCTACTTATATGCATTTGTGATGATAAAACACGCCGCAGCGAAGCGCGGTTTTCAAAAACTTGTGACAAATAATAAAGAATTTTAGACACTTTTGTCATATTGATTGTTAAATGGTTGTATAAGTGAGAATATGGGCCTTTTTTCTCTTTTAATGCACATATTTTAGATAACATTATTTCTTAATTTTCTTTGCTTGGAACTGCTCATGAACAAAACACGTTATTGAATATTTACATCAAAGATTATATGCGTATAACATCAATGAAATTAATTCAGAATGTTACACCGAAGCTACTATCAATGATACCAATTCTTTGACATCAATTATTTCACCTTTGCTGTATGATGTACTTAAACATATATAATTCATTCTATCATTGATTAAATTTTGTAATATACTTTGTTTTGGATATTTTTTTTATTCATTGAAACATATGAAGCCTATCTATATTATAACGGCACTTGGAATATGTTGAGGTCAAAGATAGAAAAAGGCATCTGTTGGTCGTTGTATTTAGTTGTTTCGTTCTATAAATACTTTTTTTTTCTCAAAACCCTAAAATTATGAGGTATGGCTAATCTTTCGAATTGTCTAATTATTATTTAGATTAGCACATTAATTTTTAAGTCACAATTAACTAAGAGTATTGTTTAATCTACATTAATTCATTCGTTCTACACGTATAATGAAGATTCTATGTTTACAAAAACACGAAAACCATTAGAACTAAACGACAAACATTATCTCAAAAAAAGTGTTATGAACCGAACCCGCCCGTTGGGCGGGTTATGTTATTCCTTTTGACAGGAACTATTTGAGGGCTATTATTTTTGTCAAGCACAAAGGGAAGATTACATTCAGCGAGCAAAACCTTACATGGATCATCAACAAACCTTTATAAAGGTTGTTCGCGGTCATGCCTGCCATAGCAGATATGCTGCAATATTTATCGGTGTTGAGATTTCATATTTTCATGTTGTATCGTATTTCAACGACATTAGTTTCTTCTATTATATCTTTGGTGTCTCAAAGAATGTTTTGCATTGTAGGCTGGTGACATCGGCTCATGAGAAGGGTGCTAATATCATCCTTATTCAGGTTTGATTCCTAAAACTACACAACATTCAAAACGCCGATGTGAATTCCGGATTGCTAAGTCGAACATTTTTATAACCTTTAGCAACTTGGCCGCTTAATTTAACTAATATAACTTATTCCTTTTGACAGTAACTATTTCAGGGTTGATATTTTTGTCAAGGATAAAAAAAGATGCTTTACATTCTTCTTTTGTAGGTATCAAACATATCTTTTAGTTTGTATATCGATAATTTAATTGCATTATATACGACTATACGTGTAGATTTAGGTTTTAGGTTTTATTGTGATTAGGTTTAGGTTTTCAGGTTGAGTTTTTTGTAGAAAAATATGAGCGGAAATAATGTGATTTTGATGTTGCGTATACAAGGATTCAATATGAGTAGATTTAGGTTTTATTGTGATTAGTTTTAGGTTTTATTTGAGGTTTTTGTAGTTGATTGCAATGATGTGATTTGGAATTAGTTTGAATTCTTAGATTTAGATTTTATTGCCGATCCTCAGTTTCGGAGAAGAATGATGGTGTAATTGGCTTAGAGTTTGAGGTTTTATTGTGATTAGTTTTAGGTTTTGTTTGAGGTTTTTTTATGTTATTGCAATAGTGTGATTTTGAATTAGTTTGAATTATTAGATCTAGGTTTTATTATCGATGTTTTGGTTCCGGAGAAGAATGATTGTGTACTCGGCTTAGAGTTAGGTTATATTCGAGGTTTTTGCAGCGGTAGTGATATGATTGTGAATGAGTTTGAGTTGGTAGTAAGTTAGATGAGATGTGTAGTTGTAAGTTAGGTCTATGTGATGTTGTAAAGTTTATCTTAGAAACGAAGGCCTGTTAATTGTGATTAGATTTAGGTGTTAAAAAGATATATTAATTAACGATGTTTATTAGGTTAAATTTTGGTGAGGTGTGATATGTGTTCATAAAGTAGGTTTGGGTTTAGGTAATTGTTGTTGCAGCATAAAGCTACGGAAACAGAAAAACATCAAATTGAGAGGATTCTTAATATATAAATATTTAGTTTACATTTCTTTTTTCTAAAATAATTCCGTATGTTTATAGTTAATTTATCTTTACTTAATTTTTTCAAACGATATTCACAAAACAAACCCGCCCATCGGGCGGGCTTTGCAACTATGGACAGCTATATGTCACACTGTCAAGAATCAAACGAACAAGAGGAATGAAGATTCTATGTTTACACAAACACGACAACCATTAGAACTAAACGACAAACATTGTCTCACATAAAGTTTACTGAACCGAACCCGCCAAAGGACTGAAAGCAAGGACAATAACACAAGCACACTATCACAAGGGCACTTCGGACAATAACACAAGGACGTCTGACTTACTCCATGTATGCCTGTCTTACTCCCTGCTCTGAGAAAGGACACTCCGAGAGTGCCCCTCACCCAAGGATCCTTCCCTCCGCTTATATTTTTGTCTCCCGTTGGTCGGTCTACCTCACGTGTCCACAGTGGGTCGGTCGACTTAGTATGTTCATCTGGATTTCAATAAAACAATATATACTGCTTAAACTAAAAAAAATAGAAACAAACCCGCCCGTCGGGCGGGTTACGTAACTAGTATATATATATATATATATATATATATATATATATATATATATATATATATATATATATATATATATATATATATATATATATATAATTAAGTTAAAATGGTGTAGGTGCTTAAAGTTGTTAAAGTGAGAAGCAATAGAAATTGAACAAATGTCACATATTATCAAAAGTTTTTTGTTTGTGTACGAGTTTTTGGTCCGTGTACGAGTTGTTGAAGGTTTTGGTTCATGTGCGAGTAGTTGGTTTGTGGTTTTCATATTATCAATTTCTTGTGTATCAGTTTTTTATCATAGTTTAACAATTGTTTGTTAACTTTGGATGTAAACTATGTAATAGTGTATATCAATGAATTTTGCAAAAAATGTTTATTTCCTCATTAAGTTTCTTTTTTGAAGCAAAACTATGTATCATATGTATCAGCTAGAAATTGTTACGTAACAACTTTTTTAGTGGTTATATATCAATTTTTATGTATAAGATTTGATGTCATGTATCTACTATTAATTAAATCACATGTCAATTAATAAATTCAAAAAAATGGGGTTTTTTAAGATCTCTTCTTATTTTTAACAATTTTTAAGCTAATACACTACAATAACCTCTATATATATATATATATATATTTTAAAAATATATCAATTAAAAAGCTCAAAAACTCGAGTCGAGCCTTTATAAATTCGAGCTTGACTCGATAAAGCTCGACTAAAATGAGCTTGAGTCGAATTCAACCTCCTTACTTGAAAAAAGCTCGAGTCAAGTTCAAGCTCGAGATTCATCTTTGACATGCATTAAGATTTTTATGGTTTAATCAAGATACATAGTGTGTGTATGAACAATGTGGCCGAATGTATAAACATGTTGCACTAGATTATTTGAACATGTTAGCATAAAAAGTTGATTGAATAATATACTTATGCAATCAAATTTAAACACACACGTGTTATTAATAAGAAAGTTACTACTACACAAAAGGTGTTTCAAGTCAACTCCAGACGAGCCTAGTTTGACCCATCTCAAATATTACCCATTTTGACTACACCTTCCAATTTACCATGTATCTATAACCAAGATAAAGAGCACAATTTACTCACAAACAGACTTCTTACTAACGTAACTGACTTGGCTAATTTACCTATTGCATCCTTATCTTTTTCACTGAACATAGACTTTAATGTAACACATCAACGCCGATCAAACCTTGATTTTGGGCTTGGATCTATTTAGTATTTACCCCTTAATTTTGTTTGTTTTCTGATCTAATTACAGAATCTTGGTTCACAAAACAATCTTTTTTTTTGGCAAATAAAAGACTACTACATACTATCAATGTTAAGGTAAAATACTCGTACTTGAGTCAGGGGTGCGTTCCTTCCCCTTTGGTGAGGCGTGGGTTTTTATCCCCTATAAATGTATCTTTACCTGACATAGTAAGAAGGACACACCCGTTAACTCAGCTCGGGTGTTGTTACCCAAGACCTAATCTAGATTCGGGCGTGATAGATGTTCGAAGAGTAAGTATGATGGATGTTAGCCGAAGAGCGATCTATAGTAGTATATCTGTATGGGTATCGCTTCCTCATGTACGCATCCCAGCGACCCAGAGGGTACCACACATCCCCCTAATGCGCGCGTCCCGCCCGCCCGCACAAGTTAATTAAAGGCTGGGGGGTATTGGAGAGTATCTTGAAGTATGTTTGAAGTACTGTTCTTGACACTTGGGAATGAAGGAGCACGACCTTTATACCCATAGCCTTTGCTCTTGCGGTGTCGGGTATACCTTAGGCCCACCATCATCGCTCCGTAATTCTGGGAATAGCGATGTTGCGTAAGTGCTCTGCTTTATCAATAGATTGAAGAGGTGTTCTCTTCTTTATCGGTTTCTATAGTGTTGTCTTCTTTCGGGTTTGATGTAGTACGCCCGTCCGGATTCCCGAACGACTCGTTCGGATGTGAGGTTCCGTTCAGGTTGATATACGCGGCACCGCTTGCGAACTTTATGACCCGTTCGGACTCTTTTGTGGCCCGTTCGGTTTTGAGTAGATGTGCATTGGTCTGATTTATTCGATTGGGCTTGAGTGGTTCGCTTGGGTTTTATGTGGCCCATTCGGACTACTAGCCTGTCCGGCATATACACGGACAATCAACAATAACACAAATAATTGGAACACAAAGATATTAAATCAAGAACAACTTCAATAAACTGCCATCTACATTAGTAATCTAGATATCATAAATCCACAAATTAAAGAATTGAATCACAAGTTCGCATCAATTGGCGATACATATATGCCCCGACACGTCCTTTTACTTAAGAGATCAAAAACCATAAGTCGGAATTTCTTTCGCTGCCTAAGAACAACTCTCTTATAACCCCTCATCGTTCATCTAAACGTCGCCACTTGACGTCGCTCTTAGTTCCTTCCATCGTCAACACCGCACACTCTGTCCATTCTCTTTGAGCTTCTGCCTCCACAGGTCCTCTCTTACGACCTATGTTGCCACATGCGTCCCCGTCCCAACGCAGCCCTGCCCAGTTTGAAACTCTTTTGTACACATCTTGCATCGATGCACCGACCCATTAGGAATAATATTAAGACGTAACATGCACATATCATCAACGTTGTCTTCATTGGGTTTAATCTTTCTATGAATCCCTTGATGACCACCAAGCGCTTGAAACGATTTAAACCTTTTCTTGCACGTTTTGCATTCGTACCCGTATGCATCATCAGTTTCTTGAAAACCCGAGTTTTCTTGGAGATGTTTGAAGACCACCATCGTTCTGCATTTGTTAACGCTTTGTTTTATGTTGGTTTTCTTCAACTTTATGATCATCATATCGCTCGATCTGTGTGTTTTCAAGATTGAGAAATCTTGAATAAGGGGTGTGTGTGTGCGTTCTGTTTGATTGTTATGAGAATGTAGACATCTGAAGGCGTATGCTAGTATAGAGGTTGATGGAAACTTATTAGTTTGTTATCATCCCTTGCGTACCAAGTAATCAAGGGGAAAGCCCCATATCGATCTAGGGATATCTTTTTTAAGGAAAGTTTTCATGAGTAATTTATGCATACGAATTGAACTCCCTTTTCACAATTTTTTGCTAACGAGTTTGCCTGCCCGCGCTCCGCTGCGGGATGTTGGGCGGGCGTTGCATACCCAAACAACAGCTGATTGTAGTAGGTCAAGAAGGAACCCATGAGAAAGTCCAAAGTATGTTGTTTCATTTCACGTGCGAGAATAGTCTCTCATATCATCAACCTGTAACACAAAAAAGGACAATGGTTATTTCATAGTAATGAAAGTGAATGCTCAAATATAACATAATCAACTAACATGAGCTGAATCAGACAACAACAAAAACAACATGACCAAGTCAACTCAAAGTAAAGGTACCCCAAAGGACTGATCTCAGAATGAGTTTAAGAAACGGGTATGGCAGTAACACTTGACTAAAATGAGGTTACATTTCTCATTCAATTCCATTTCTCTGAATTCTATTCGCTACTTCATTTCTAATCTCTGAAATTCTCTCTACCAAACGTGCAAATGTATAGGAAATCTTATACATTATACTTACAATTCTGTATACTTTTAACACCTTTATCCTGTTTGACCCATTTTTGTAAAGCTAAGTCTTTTGACCGTACTTACTTGATCCGTTACTCTAATACCACACTACAATGATTCCACATTCGTAAGTCATACTAACATTAATCAATCTCGGAACCTTTAGAAGATAAACACAATCAAACAATAAAAAAACCTAAAAAATTAACTGAATAGCAGAAAGATGCCTCCTATAAAAATCCTCAACAGGAGTATCTTATACTAAGGGAGTGTTTGGATTCAAGATGCTAATATACTAATCAGATTTAGACTCGGAGCATGATAATAAACAAATAGCATATAAGTTACACTTTTAACGTAACCAAAATCAGTTTATGCAGCATGTCGGCTGATAAAAAGAATAAGGAAAACTTACCAAGCGCGCGTTAGTATCCACGTCATGTGAACAATTTGCATATTACAACCAATATGCAGCCAAGGGGTGTTTGGTATTACACGTTTTTAGCTTTATATTGCAATAAGTTGTTAGTTGCAGCACCTTCTCCACTTTCTAAGCACTTTGCCTGCAAAGGGAAAGACATAACTTTTTTGTTAAATAGTGTATATGTGGCAACCTGTACATTTGCAATGCAACATTGTGTTTCAAAAAGAAGGTTGGCAATGTAAAATATAAGCAAAAAAAAAACTTGCCTGAAACACAACTCCAAAAGATAAGAAAAACATCGTCTAATACAGCATCACAGCTGCCATAAACCTCTGCAGATTCTGGGAAGTTGTTTCCAAAGCAAAAGTGGCCGCCTTATCGAGTGACAACATATTGCAACAAACACAAATTCGTATTCTGATCTTTTTTCTTCTTTTTACTGGTCTTTTAGTCATATTCTTAGAAACCCGACTCTGTTTCGGAGTCGCGCCAACGGTTGTGATGGCTCCATCTTAGGCCGGAGGAGTGTCCGCATCAGTCCTGAAGATAAATAAAACCGAGCTAGATGAACAACATATGAGAATACATCCTGATGTATTGTCTTCATGAAATCAAAATGTGGCCGATGCATAACCTAAATGATAAAACAGAAAACTAATTGGTACTTTAGCATTCTTTTAGCTAGCAGGGAAGATGTATTAGGCTGTAATACAAACCTCAGCAACACGTAAATTTGGATCAGTACCTTACTTGCTAACCTTCTCATTTCTTACATGATTATGGACAAATTTGAGGCTTGATGTATATAACTGAAGCAAGACTTTGTGTAGTTGGTAATTCTACTTAAATTAATATCAACCATCATTATCCTAGCTATATATATTATGTCGCTCCTTTCATATAAATGAACAATAACATGAAAAGTCCACCTGGTATTCTATAAATTCAAACCGCTTTCATTTTTTTTTCTTTTATCACAACAAACTTAACAGAAATCTACAGAAACTTGCTTTGAAACTTATAGTCTGACATTTGAAAAAAAATAATTTAAGCTAAATGAGAAGTTACCATTTCTCCAAAAGGATGGTATGTTTGGTGCTGCTTCCGACCCAATTCGACATCAACAACAAAGACGCCGACCCATCGTCCCGGAGCGGAGCTATAAATGCAACATATAATTAGCGTTGAGTAAAAAGTAAACAAATAATAAGCATAAGCCTAATCCAAAACTACCTTTATTTGCACAGTTTTTAAGCTAGTTATAAAAAGTAAAACAACATAATACCTTTTAAGGTAGACTAAAAAGCTTTAGATGAACATTTGTTGATTTTTCGAACATGTTCATAGGCTTGGAATTCACGAATAATTATAAGCCCTATACACAAACTTCTGAACAATTGTTTATGCAGTAGACGTTTCACCACTTTTTGACATACCTGATGTGAAACGGTCATCCCAACAACACTGATTGCATATCAGGTTTTTGAGTTTTAGCTTTCCGAACTTCAACCATAGGCCCGACAAAGCAATTACAACTTCATCAGGCGAGTTCATGATCATATACCCACACCCCTTGCTTGGCCAGTCTACGCATTTCTTGGGACCTACGAAAACAACACAAAACGGACACATTAGTCTTTCAAGGATTTTATCTTTTATCAAAAAATAATCTTAATAGGGGTCTTGCCACGATTTATTTTATCTTTTATCAAAAAATACTCATAGCAATAAAATAACCAATAAGATGTAGGATTAAGCAATGATTTTTCCTACCATCACGACATGTAGTGTAAAATCCTCTCAGAGAGTACTACATGTTGTCGAGCTCCTGTGATAGAGGAGAGTTCATAATAACACATTGTCCTAAGTGAATATGAAGATGCAATACAGCCTGCAGAAAGCACGCTGAATGTAATGTGGAATTAACATGATCAAGATCTCATTAGTGGGGGAATGTCAGCATTACAAAAGGCTCAAATGATGGAACAACAGGTTTGTTTCACAACTTTAGATGAACTTTCAAGCAATGGATGTCAGTGAACATATACCTCGGACGATGTTGGGCATCTATCAGCCAAGGCGGTTAGAAACAAAGGAATCTCTCTTATTTGAGTACTCTGAAAGTCTACAATTCCTGAATTACTCGTGTTTGTGGAAAGCCAACTTTCTTTCTGCAATTTGGACATAATATTATAAAAGAGAGTATGCTAGAAAAACAATCCTTTGTTGCTTAAAACCAATGATTCATAGTGAACACATGGAGATAGAGGCGAAAGAGCTTACATGAAATAGCATCTCTTTGATTGCTGAAAGACAAACTAATTTCATCAACGACTCTAGATCACACTTCTTGAAGACCTCTGTAAAAGCCTGAAATACATATCGTTGAAGAAATTTCATTCAGAATCTTAGCAATGTGAGGATAAAGAGGTTAAGCAGAAAAGATAGAAATGTGTAGAATAACTTGTTTTTAACTTAGCATAGGTTTAAAGTTAAAATAGATACATGCATAGTATATTTTTTTCAAGTTGATTTTTGAGATAAATCGAATTAAGCAGTTTATTCTATAATTGTATATCATGAAAACCATCGTGATTTGACTACTAAAACGAATAATCGAAAGGATGAAGCTCTAAAACCGATAATATATATTCAGTAAAATTTACCTTTGTACTAAGCTTTCTTGCACCAAGACCCCCAGTCTTACAAGGATTTTTCGAGCCAATAGGCTTCTTGTAAGAGCAAACACGCTATATTTTCACAAATAAATGAGCTACAGGTTACGCATTTAAAGAAGCTAACCCACTTAACTATGCTATGTTTCACCTATGACAACTGCGAGTGTCATCCGAAAAAATGAATAAGTTTGATTGGTTTCCAAATCTATCCTGTGCATCGCTTCTGCAACCAAAGTTCCTGTAGCCTCACGTTATCGCCCATGCAATATGAAACTGGAAGCATTAACCCATGGTTATTATGCATAGTAAGTGTCGTCAGGACGTAAGGGGTTAATACAGATAGATTTTAGCGCAAGTCTAGATAGGTTCTCCGACTCAAAACCCTTCTTCATTATGTACAATTAGTTTGTTGTTTATGATTACAACATTTCTTTGTTACTATTACGACCATTTTTGTCTAAAAAGTAAGTTAGCAAATAATTTTTTATTTGACAACACTATGAAAGACATTTTAGCAATTAGACCAATATAATCCAAACCGATCAATACTTAGGTAAAAAGGGAAATACTTAGGTAGATAAGCCAGATAGTGTTTAGGTTGTTTACTGATAATGAAACTTCTAAGGGTTCTTGATTAATCCTAAATTTCTAGTAATGTGGTACCTCATATAACTCAAATCACCAATTCATGGGTCGGCCAAAGCGCAATGACATTGCAGTTCCACACATATCAGTCGCTAAACACTACGTATAATGAAATAAGATACCTTACTTCCACTTTCTACAAACATATAACGCCTCCAATTGCTTCATATTTTTCTATAATACTACATTACCCTTCTAATCTTATCCACTAACCAAGTCATGCATCTTCTTTTATACAAAGCGTCATCACGTCGATCCATCAATCATGTTTATATGATAATTGTTGAAATCAAAATGAATCAATAGTAGTGCTAAAGTAAAAAAAGACTACGTATTCGCGATTACTGTTGCAAAAATGTCTAAATACTAATGCGTTGTTCCTCTACTTCCTTATAATCGTACTTAATATAAAAAATTATCACTTCTTCATACTTTTAGACGGAATTGTTAGAATCAAAGAATTTCAGATCCGGTGGTCTAGGTAGCTCAAAGATGGAAGTAGTCATCTTTAGAGAGAGAGAGATGGATGGAGAGAAAACAAGGAAAAACACACTTAGAAGTATGTGATATCAAATTGAATTTCACAACACATTCTCCATGTGTGGAGGGGTTTTTAATTGAGTTCTTATAAAAATGCCCTATAAAACGGGATTATGGTTGTGGGCTTATAGAGGGTAAAGACCCGGCCCACACCAATAAATCATAACGATTATAAATAAAAAAATATGTGCTCTGCTAATATATAGAAATCATGGTGGTGGACCGAGTCTTTTTTCTTAATTCTAAACAATCTCACCCTAAGGGTGGTCAACCCAGAAGAAAATTACATATGTGGGAATTTTAGCTTTTTTTTTCTAATTTTTTTTTTTGAGTTGTTCTTCTGACTTTAGGCTCGTATCTTTGAATCTTCATTCATTGACTTCATTGTACATCTTGTAGTGGTCTTGAGCTTTGTTCCTCTAGGGACTTGTGTGATCTTTGAGGCTTCTTGAGATCCAGCCAGCCACTAAGGAAAAATCTCTTAATCATCCTTGTTGTGGATAAGTATTGCCTTCTTGTGATGTTGTGACCTTCAGACCCGCATGCTTACACTTTTCTGGATCATGAATAGCAGCATCAGAGTAGCGGATAGCTGTGTTGTAAGTCTTTCAGCTATCATGATGTCTTTGATTAGGAATATGAAGTGTAAGCATGGGATTGTGAATTGACATGTCTTTGTCCAGCAGCTGCTACTGTCGGGATTCCTGCAAGTATATGTTAGTAATAAACACACGAAAGTGTCTTTGTTCACTTTCGTTGAATACGGTTTGAGTTTATGAACCACAGGGTCCCTGTTTGTTTGTTCATTAATACTCGCCTTGTGATCAGGTAGAATTCCATAAGAATCTTCTTTGACTAGGGTTTCGTAGCTGGCGCTTGCCGTTCTCAAACCCTGAGGCGTCTCTCCAAGTAGACAAAGCACAGAATGAGTGAACCAGTGGATTAAAACCCACTGATTAATGAGAAATTGATTTGAAAATCAGTCGCGTGTCACTCTGGAAATAGTTTTGTGACACATCGAGAGTTTTATAATCTAAAGATGAATTTTCATCAGAAACACTTTTGTTTTGAAAGATATACACATTCGATGTGCTAGAAATTCTGTTGTTGAACACATCGATAAGGTTTTTCAATAACTACTCCGTCAATTCACTTCCGGAAACATGTTTGATTCATAAAAAAATCGCACCATCGTTCGTTCCAGTTGTCTCACAGTTGATCCTCAAGAGGATCTCACATGTCACATACCAAGAGTTTGTTTAATTGTTGGCTCTAGTGGATTCCATCTTAATTGTGAAAATACTTTCGTATTCACTGGATGTTCTGCCAATACCAAGAGGATATTGCGAAGGACTCTTAAAATTCTTTACTTGTTGGTCAGTGTGTGAGAAACATGAACAAAATGGATTAGTGTTCATTTCGAGATTTTGGGATAGATTATGGCTCTAGACTCTTAGTGCTTTTTTGGTTTTTTGTGTAGTACGGAGGCTGGATTGGACTGCCACCTTTTCATAATCAACTAGATCGGAGTGAGAAAGACGATAGAAATGTTTTGATACTCCGTTAAGAAATGAATAATAAAAAGGAATACTTTGAGGATCTTGAGTGGCTAGGGAAGGTTGTGCAGGTATCACTGGGTCATGAACCTTGTCTTCAAATGTCAGCAATCAACCATGTGTATTCTGACAGCCACTTATTGTAATTGCCCTATTACCCAGTTTCTTGCCTATTGTTTAAGGAGGGCTGCTTTCTTTTCACCCTTTATCTTAACATTTCTTTTTCATTCTTTAACCCCTTCAGTGCTTACCAAGACTTCATTACTAGTACCTTGTTAGGTTTATTCCAGTACTAGCTCTATCTCAGTCCACACTATTCTCTTATTCTCACATAACTCTTTTTGTAATCATACCTAAGGACATCTACACTAACTAGTGGATTATCCCTGGGTAGATCCCTCTGGATCTGGCGGGATCGTGGGAACATATACCTAACCATACCATCCTTATAACTCCGATAAAGTAAATACGGGGTCGGTCTTTCGGTACTGTTTATTTTGCCATAAAACCATTTGAAAATCAATCAAGGTACTTGTGATATAGATATCAAAGCCATTGTATCTTGATTGTTTTGATTATTTATGAAACACTCCCCCTCAATAAATGCGTCGATATTCGAAATTGTTTAGCACATGGAGGGAGGAGTACCTGCTTGAGTCTTAATAGATCACATTTTATAGATATTATATTTAAATCAATTCTATCACCTGATCAAAATTTATTCCTTTTTGTGATTTAGGATCTCATTGATTTAAATAATCGTTAGGAAAATGTTAGGAGAATATGTGGCTCTGATTAAATACAAGCGATATTGGAACCTTATTTTATGCTCCCCTTAATTATTAAGGACTCTTTTTGTTGTCAGTATATGATGAGTTTATAAATTTATTGGAGTTTAACGAGAAACTCATGAAAAAATTCATTAAACTGACACTAACACTGATTACTACACTTATTATTGATGTACAGGACTAGGTATGAGTCAGACCTGAAATGTTCAGCACTGAAAGTGGCATAGTAATTTTGTCTATGTTAGCCAATTATAGGTCCGTCTCGAAACTCTAAATAGGGAAGTTGTTCTAAGCTTTTCCCTGAACAACAATCTTTCTTGAAGAAGAACAACAAATATTGAAGTAATTAAATGTATGCGAAATTCATAACATTCTAAAGTCATAGATATGTCCTGATGAGCGTATTTCTCCTTACAAGATAGTGATGTAATAATTGAAACACCAAGGTTAACTAAGGTTCTCAGATGTCACAATTTTTCTCCCTTAAATAGTGAAATGATAATGCTAATTCACACTAAGCTGATGTAAACATTCTTCCTGCAGGATAATAACAATCTAAAGGTATCATCATACTTATCAAACCTATGTGTACCTCTTTTGACAATACATTCTACTCCTTTAAAAGTAAGCTTAGAGATTAACTGATAGGGGAAATACTAATCGAATCAGAAACATATCTTCAACTTCAAGGCTTCTAAAACTACATAATTATTTCCAAACAAACCTAAGCATTTTAAAACTTTGAGGTGTTGGAAATATTGATCGAGTGTAGTTATAAGCCTAAGCCACTAAACTTGAAATTATATTTAAGGCTCTAAAGTTAACAACTTATAACAAATGAAGCCCTTGGAGTTAAAACTCCCCCTCAAATTATTGTCCGTTAAGTTAAAAAATTTTCCATATAATTACCGTGACATGTTAAAGATAATTCGAAAACACTTTCTCCCCCTCGAACAAAGACCCGTATTCTATTTAAAGATCTATTGGAATTGTATTGAGGCTAAATGTGCTAATAGGAATATACTGATTTTTGCATTCACATTCTCATATTTATTTTGATAATAAATATATTAAAATAAAGAAACAAATCAGGTACCTGGAAGTGAGTTAGTGGAGTTGTTGACGGTTAAATTGGGAATACGAATAACAGGTCTTGTTCTTGTACATGTTGTTGTTGTTTTGGTTGTCATTTCAATCTTTTTCCCCAACCGCTTTAGCGTCCAAACACATCCATTGCTGCCCTCACTTCAGCCCCTAAAAGCACCCATTTCAGTGCTTGTTTCATCCCCCACTTTAGCACAACATCCACTTCAGCATTCCATTAGGCCCGCTCATATATATACCAAATTAAACACATGAATTTGTTAATGGTGATTGCCGATTGTTCTGAGTAGAAACGCCAATCCTAAATCTAGCCTTTTACGATATGATAAATACCAATGATCGAGCTTTTCACCTGTAATGCAGTTCTTTGATAAAGCTCAACTTTTTGATTCCAGAAACTTTTTTCCTGAAAATGGTCACAAGAAGATGTGACGGAAGGTGGACTTTACGGCAGACTCTGTTCCATCGCTTCTCCTCTATTCAATGTATCATTGACATCCAAATAAAATCAAAGGTAGCAAGTAACAGTAGTTCGGCGTGTCCATTTAATCTGCAAAAATTATCACATTTTTATCGTCATTCAAATGTCATTGTAATGAAACCAAGAACACAGAATATTTGAATACGTTGATCAGCTATGCACGCTTACATTTGGAAGAGGAATAATTGTCTAAAAAAGATGAGACCAGCTACAACAATAAAAATTATTAATAGTTTTTGTTAACCATTACCTAAGCTATAATATTTATGAAAGAACTATGTTCGTGATTTTGCGTTACCAATATGATTTAAGTGTAATGGATTGACTTAGTTGACAAATGTATAATCGTGATAAATGTTCAACAAGTCGGGGTTGTGCGGAGTGCACACTTGTATGACGTTATTATGATTATCATTCGGGGGCGAAGCCCCGAATCACGGGGATCCGGGGGCAGCGCCCCTAGTAGCAGGGTCCAAGGGGCAGCAACCCTTGACAGGGTCCAAGGGGCAGAGCCCCTGGCTGGTGGTGTAAAGTGCTATGTTAAAAACGCACTTAAAAATAAAATTCCCAGAATTATGGACTTGATTTTTGCCCCTTAATTGAACTAATTCGGTAGTTAAATAACTACTATGGCAGTTACAACCGATATTCAGTTTTGTTGGTCACATATATTATCAATCTCATCTCTGGTTTGTTTTTTCATAACAACAAAAACATATTCTCGATTCTTAATCTGAGTTTTATCCGATTTGAGATTTCGATATAACCATCAAAATACTATAATCTGAAAGTGTTTACACGACTCTCAAATTTCTGTGATCATAAATTATAACAAACTATGTACTTATGTATTGAGCTACCCATAACTGTGGGTTGACTAAAGGCTGGTCACTTGAATATTTCTAGTTTGACGTGGGCATGTCGATGTTCAAGCTCTTGCATTTTTCTAAACAGCTCTTGAGCTGATGCTGTTTATTTGCTTTTGTCTATTTTCATACACTTCCATTTTTGGTTTCCTAAAATTGCCACATGATGCACTTGATTATAGATTACTCTGTCCTGGCATTTTGTGTAATAGTCAAATCATTAACACATAACTAAAATTATATCAATGCTTAGAATTGTACGCTTAATACATATTTAGCTTAAAAGTTTAATACATAGGTATCTAATAACTGCATCTGATTTCGGGCCTAAGAGACCAACTATCAAGATCATGAAACAACGATACTACTTTATCTTAAAATCCATGACCATAATGAATTTCTGAGTGCAAACCATAATGTACATTAAGCTCTAATTATCACACCACACATCCTAAATAGTCTAGAATGCGAGACTCTCTAATCAGTTCATTCATTTTATACATCGCATTGATAATATGTAGATAGAAAAGGGCATTTCATAGCTCAAATAACTTTATAGCCTATAATGAAACTGCAATATCAAAAGTTTAAAAGCCAACCTTGATGAAACTAATTTCCTCGGTGTTGCTGTGAAAGCGTTGCCTGCAATACATAAGCACATACTTTCTAATGAGTCCATGTGAGTTACCGCACACAGGGCTGTTATACCAAAACAAAAGAAACCATATTAGTCCATCAAATCAACCACAATATCAATAGACTTGTGTTGATCCCAATAGAATAGATCTTGCTTAGCTTGTATAAGGCTAAGTTGTATTGAATAAATTCAAAACAACTATGATAGAAACTTTTATTATGAATATCAAAGATT